>OMNZ01045957.1:5588-43944 GCA_900303255.1 Lesueurigobius sanzi | reverse complement strand
AAAAGGTGGCCTGCCCACTCCGGGTCGGTGGAGTGTCCTGCCTCAAGTGGAGGAGTTCAAGTATCTCGGGGTCTTGTTCACGAGTGAGGAACGGATGGAGCGGGAGATTGACAGACGGATCGGTGCAGCGTCTGCAGTGATGCGGTCGCTGTATCGGACTGTTGTGGTGAAGAGGGAGTTGAGTCGAAAGACGAAACTCTCGATTTACCGGTCGATCTACGTTCCTACCCTCACCTATGGTCATGAGATTTGGGTCATGACCGAAAGGACAAGATCCCGGATACAAGCGGCCGAAATGAGTTTCCTCCGCAGGGTGGCTGGGCGCACCCTTAGAGATAGGGTGAGGAGCTCAGTCACCCGGGAGGAGCTCGGAACAGAGCCGCTACTCCTCCACGTCGAAAGGAGCCAGCTGAGGTGGCTCGGGCATCTGTTTCGGATGCCACCTGGTTGCCTCCCTCGAGAGGTGTTCCAGGCACGTCCCACTGGGAGGAGGCCCCGGGGAAGACCCAGGACACGCTGGAAAGACAAGGTCTTTCAGCTGGCCTCGGAACGCCTTGGGATCCCCCAGGAAGAGCTGGATGAGGTGTGCGCGGATCGGGAAGTCTGGGCATCTCTGCTCGGACTGTTGCCTCCGCGACCCGACCCCGGATAAAGCGGAAGAAAATGGATGGATGGATGGATGGATTCTCACTGAAGACAATACACTATGAATGAACACATGGAATTACTGTAACTAAAAATAAGTTTTTTTCATTTTAAATTCTTCAAAATAGTCACCCTTCATTCTTGGCATTTTCTGTGACCTGAAATGGTTTTCAAACAGTCTGTGATGTGAAAACCATTTCTGTGACGACATTGTGAAGCTCATTGAGAAAATGTCAAAAGTGCAAAGCAGTAGTAAGAAAACATTTGAAGAATCTATTTCATCCTTATACATTTTTTTCATGTCTTCAGTGAGAATATACAATATAAATAGTATTGAAAATAAAGAAAAATCATTACATAAAGAAAGTGATCCAAAACTTTTGACCGGGAGTGTGTATTTTGCTGAAAATGCTAGAAGCTGGGACAAGAAAACAATAACATCGGAAATCGCGATGAGCATTTTTTCATAATCATCGATTATGAAGATGGCCATAAAACCATGTCCCCAGACAAAGCAGACGCCACATCGTCAGTCCAGCTGCAGCAAAAAGTCTTCCCCGTAAGACTTTTTCCAATAATTATTGTGAATCACAATAGTTTTGTCCAAGATAACCGTGAGACAAAATTCCCACATCATCATGAATAAACCATTTCTGTCCGAAAACATTTTCCGTCAAAATCGTGGAGCCCTGATTGGATCCGTCAAAACTTTAACCTTTTAAATAAATGGTGCTAAATTGTTATTCTTTTATGTGACAGTCCAATAAAAGCAACTTGAAAGCTTTTGATTTTTCACACTCTAGTTCACTTGGGTAGATGTGGATAGAGTAGAAAAGACGATGAGCGGTTGTCACAAGATGTTGCTATGAAAGTTTTATAATCAATGCCTGTGTTTGCCATTTGTGACCACTAATGGCACATTTTTGTTGCCGTAACTTGCCTGATGTTAATGCCTTGCTTGTAGATCTTGCATGCATCCGACGGCAGTATTCGGGAGAGCAACGGCACTGCGATATAAAAAGATAAGGACATGAGAAAGAACATCAGAGAGCAGTGCAGCCTAAATTTAGAAATCCTGCCCAGTAATGAATATCAACTATTACTTGAACAGCAGCGAGACCGGTGAGAAACATACAACTTTCTATAACATGTTAAATATTTTATCTGCCATGTAGCCAGCTTTAGTTAAGACAACTCAAAGATAGAAATGTCACTGTGTGCAGCTGCTAATTTGAGCCAAAAAAAGACCAGTCTAAGTTAATTTAGTCAAGAGGATGTACTTATGCCCAGTGGAGCATCACAGGGAGTTCACCTTAATAACTATCACCAAGGAATATGATTGTGGCCCACTGCTGTCTTTTATTTTGTCTTTTACTTATTTTATATATACTTTTTATATTATACAGTTGTGCTCATAAGTTTACACACCGCGGCACAATGTCAAGATATGTAAATAGAATAGAATATGATGACAGAAAAACCTTTATTTCACTCACAGTTAGTGGTTGCATGAAGCCATTTATTGTTTACGCTTTTCAACTAGAAACTAGCCAAATGTCCCTGATCAAAGGTTTACATATTGTGCATCTTGAAGCACACCTACATTTTTTCAGAGAGTCCTGTATTTCAGCTGAAGCAAGTTTTTCTTTGCTCCTGAACAATTTTCCTGGCAGTTGTTGAAGGTCATGTAAATGTTAGATCAGGGACATTTGAATAGTTTCTGTTTCATTATGATTTCAAATGAGTAAACTCAGTTCTTTGGCAATAAATGGCTTCGCACAACCACTAACCATGAGTGGAAAAAAGATTTTTGTGTCATCATTCATATTCTATGAAAAATGGCCAAGATATTAAAAGGGTTTGTGTATTTTTTATTGCGTTGTTGATTGATTTTACTCTTTTATACATATATTTATTCATATATAATGTATTGTTTTCATTTGCATGTATTGTGATCTTATTCTGTAGGTCCATTAAAGTATTGTTTTTATATTTGCATGCCTACGCAGCTCTTTGGAAACGGTTTGTTTGTAAAATGTGCACCAGAAATAAAGTGGATTGGATTATTGGGCCCAAAATGTATCTAAAATAGTAAGTTTTACTCTGAATATATTATATTTAGCTAAATGTTAAACATTCCTCTTGGTTCAAACACTGTGATTTACCTACAGCTCTGTGTTACGTAACTGTGACCACCTTTTCAATAATTTACACACAACAGAGAATGTATAGACTCCTGCAAAGAGTAGACTTTTGCAGAGCTCAGGTTCAGCGAGTTCCCTGTGAATTCCAGTGTATGTACGGGCATTGTATGGCAGGCCACATTATGTGCCTATTCTAGCCAGCTGCGCCCCATAGACATTAATGCACACAGGAAATGTATCATATTATTGACATGCGTAAAAGCCTTGGTGAATGTCATTACAAAGTCAGAAACATAGAAGATGTTTATCAGTGTGTTCCTTTATGGCACAAGGTTAAACGGATTCCATTCCTTTCTGGTGTCAACATTCTCATTTCATCCAGGACAATGTACTCTTCCCATTGTAATCCTTCCTGAATCTTTATGATGAATGAGGAATACATTCCACTATTATAACTAATCTACTAACACCCATATACAACTTCCACTGTCTATAGCAAATATTTTTTACTGTATATTTATGAGTATGGATGTTGAAAGTTGAATGTTAAAAGTTGTACTATTTCAAATCACTGACTTTAACATCTACTATAGGAAAAAGGACATTTTGATGTTGTGATGTCATTTATACAACACTAATTAACACAAAGGTGATAAGTAATCAGGTCTTCAATTAAAAACACAGCAACTATCATACACTGATATGTATATTTACATACTGAAACAATAATACAGCATTGTGACAATAAAAATGCCAATGACATAATGTTAACCTAATAGCATTGCCCAAGTCATATGGAAACAAAAAATTAAACATTCTATTCCAAATCCCCTTTAAAAATGACTCTATGGAAGATATAGGAGTTGGTTGCTTAACAAGCCTCCTGATTGGTTAAGGGCAGACCCAGTGATACCCAACGAGAAGTCAGCAGTGTTCAGAGATTAGAATGAAACACATCTGTCCAGAAAATGACTTGGGCAATTACGCTTTGAGGCTGGTTATGAATTCCAGGTTATATTGCTCAAACCTATATGTAGTTCATGGTAAAACTCACCCCAACTCTGAAAGTCCCAATGCAGCTCCAAATAAAAGTCTCCGAGCTGCAACAGAATACAAGGAAGGAGAGTTAGGCACCGTGAGGCAATCAACACATCTATCACAAGACGCTAACCAAACAAGAACCCGGTTTATACAATACGACAGAAAAACAACTGGCCAAATCAGAGTGAAAGTGGAGCTTCAGCTGCAGCTTTGGAGTCTGCAGAAAACAAATCACGGCTGACTGCCACGGCTCAATACAGTCCAATTATTGTGTGAGTTAGTGAGTGAGTAAGAGGGAGTGGACGCCCTGATCTCATCACTGTTCACTCTGACCTGCAGGGAGGGGAGCAGCACGGCCTCAGCCCCATCGCAAAAAGCAAACCAGCTACGGAGTGGTGCACAGTAACATAGTACATTTACTTAAGTACTGTATTTAAGTAGAGTTTTTGAGGATCTGCACTTTACTCGAGTAGTATTTTTGTTGGCAACTTGTTACTTTTACTCCACTCCATTTGACAATCAAATAAAATACTTTCTACTCCACAACATTTGTAACAAAGCTCTCGTTATGGAGTGCAGACAAGTTGTTCTTTTTCTCTGATTTAATAGCAATATCATGTCCAGCAGGTGGCGCTGTGCAGATGTATAATACACAATGGTTCCTCCCTCAAGTGTACTATACCTGGGGGAGCATCCAAATTCAATAAATAATGATGTCCCAAACACTTTCCTAACTTTCCTAACACATTTCTAAAATCCAGTTTCTTCAGGGATAAGAATTTATGAGCACATTTCACAACTTGCAGGGTCACTTTTTAGGGTCACTGTCTCAGAAATGCGAGAAAAGTAGCCTGTAAACAAAAATTTGGAATTTGTAGATGTTTGCCCCTACATTTACTGTACATGCAAAGCAATATTTCCACAGTCCGAGTTTAGAATATACTAAAGGACAAAACAAAATGTATTCCACTATTATTAAAAAAAAACTGCCTTTAAATTTGCTCAAATTCAGAATGTTTGTCCTTATATTGAGTCATCTTGATTTGCTAAGTAAAGTATTTTTGAACTTAAAGTAAGAAAAAGCATAATTCCAAGTACATTTAGATTTACTTTCCAATTTTGAGTGCAATAAGACGTTTTTTTTTTTCTTGTTGTAAGTGCAAAAATACATTTTTACTCACCAACTCAAATCAATATCAAATTATTTCAATTCATTCATTACTTTTTGCAGAATACATGTGTTACTTTGGTCATTTATATCTGCTCGAGTTAAACAAGAGTGAACTGAAGAGGAAAAGACTGAAATACATCTCCAGAGGTGTAAATGTAAATAGATAATTATAATGTGGGAGGAGTGCCTCGATTCTTCGTTTTCCTCTTAGGTTTCTGTTGCCCAAAAGTAAATTTTTCACTGGGCAAATGTCCCTTTCAGTGGAGTAATATTTTACCACTAGTATCTGTACTTTTAGTAATGAAACAAAGTACTTCGCCCACCACTGTACGCATAATAACACACGCCATAAGTCAACAAGTGATCTTCGAGTTGCTTATATGGCTTTGTAAATATTTATGCATTAGTTTTACAAGCCAAGCAGCAGATCAAGAAACATATCTATGTGAAAAGCCTTGTAAAATGGGACACATGGTACTCTAACGGGCAATGTATGATGTGCCTCACTGGAAATCTGCAAAATGTATATTTTAATCCATAGTGTACCCTTCTGCTGTTCTGTGTATTTCAACCCAAGGAACTCAAATGATCTCTTCCACTTCAAAAGAATGTATAAAAGAATTATAAGAGAAATACGAAGACCCAAGGCACTCCTACCACATTCTCAAAATCCTCTATTGTACCTAATAGCCTATATAATGTATGAAAGGATTACTCTGGTCAGAATCATGAACTTTTTGTACTAGGTTGTTTAAGAATACATTATTTGTTTCTACTATCAAATAATGTTAATAAGCTTCGGCCTTTACCGGTTCGGTCAATGTGAATTATGTGCTATCGTCTGTACATATTTGTGTATACTTATGTATACACAAATAAAACCAAATAAAACTTAATACAATGATGTTATTAGAGCCAGCACAGATAAGGCTATAAAAACTCCCCGCCCTAAAATTAGGAACCAAAGCAAAACCCTAAAGCCACTGCACTTCTTAAATAAAGTCTTTTGAACACTGTGGTTTCTAGTTTTAAATTTAGTTGGTTTCAAAAGCTGAGAATAAAACCGCATCTGTTTACTGCTGTGGCGACATTTGCAGTTTTTCTGAAAGCTGCCCACGGTTTATGCCACGGGGCACCACACTTTAAAAGTTTGCTACAAATATGACTAACGCAAGTTTCATCTGCTCTCTTCCTTTCCAATACGTGTGTGGGTGTTCTGATGCGCAACTGACCAAAAGCTACAAAGTCCGAGACGATAATGAGGCCACAGAAGCTGGACTCGCCAATGTTAAGGAATCGTGTTGTATCCGTGCATTGTGGGAGGGCACGGTGGCAGAATGGTTTGCAATCATTTGTCTTGTCCTCTCCTTAATGTTGGGGCATTGTACTCTGGCTTCTTTCCACCATGAAAAAGCGTTGGGAGAATTCAAAATCTATCTCTTACAATTGAATGCACCTCAACCTTTATTGGCTAGGTAGAAATCCCACAAACTACAAGGACGTGACAGCGAAAATGATATATCAGAATGTATTTTCTGTTCAACCCGTTTACCTCATGTTTGACAGCACGTGGCAAATAACTACTTTCATCCCTTGCGTTGGAACTCAGAGATAATCCACAGCAGACATCATCCTGACAGATTATGAGTCAGATGAGTCAACCAGACCTGGTGTCTTAAACATATACTGTATATCAAGGCTAAGTTACGTTGAGTAAGTGGGCACGTGTTATTTTCAACTGAAGCGATGACGAACAGCTGGGACGTGCGTACAAAGTGGTAGGGTTTACCTCAGCATGGACAAGCATCAGGATTACCTCAATATTGTGCAATAACAACAGCTCGGGGACACATTCATAGTGATGTTAAAAACAACATTAGCAATAAGTGGCGTACTTCTTTAAGCGCTTTGAGCAGCTTGGGTCTTTTGTCCTCCACGCTCTCCCTGGACTGCTGCTTCAGCTTCCTCAGCAGCGCCGTGACTAAAGAGGACACAAGAGGAGAAAGAGCTGGAGATTAGAAGCACATGCAACGCGAAAGCATTAGTGACATGACCTTCAGGCCGCGTGGGAAAAGTGGCATTCAAACAGGAAGTGATACGAGTGTGCACTTAGAAGCTAGCCTCAATGCACTGTAATTGAGTCTGATGTTCCGGGCATTGAAAAAAACTGTCAGGAATAGGGGTGTGGGCCTCTGGGCACCTCACGATTCGGTACGAAACACGGCTCATGGTAACGATAACCTCATGATTTGCCAATACTGCGATAAATGATATATTGCACAAAATAACATATGCAATATATCCCTATTTTTAAAGAAACATGAGCCATTTTAAAAATCTTTTTCAACATTTTTACTTTATAAACAACTCCATGCTCCATATTTGTTCATGATGTATATTATGTTTTCATAATTCATAGCTCCGTGTCTCGTTTCGGCCGGGAAACTACGGTATTTTACCCATCTTCCTCGCAGTCTTCCCGTATTAGCATCATGCCGTAAATGTCACGTAATATAATAAAATAATACTAAATGCTGTCTCCAGACTGATCTCTGTCACTGAACTGCCACCTGCAGCAGCCTGGGCAGCCGTTATTGCAAGATTTGTGCGACAGCGGGGACAACCCCGGCTGTCAAGTGCCCCGTTTTGGCGGGAAACTACCGTACTTTACCCCTAAGGGAAAATTTTGCTTATTTTAACATCCAAAACTGAACAGTTATGTTTCATACGCATTGTTCATTTTGTTCTTAAGTAGTGACAGATCACTTAAATTACATTTAAATACACACAATCTACCCGTTTCCAAAACAAAGAAACCACAAGTCAATCTTATAATTACAACACTATCATTAAGTTATTTATTTGTGTGACAGTGTATGGTCCTAGTTCTTAAAATGGAAGTGCTGCCCTCTACTGTCCTGACTGTATTATTGACCATTACTGGCCTCTATTTACTGTGAAAGCATTGGTGCACTGCATCCTCATTAATATTCGAGATGTTGCCAATGAATATGCATGACATCATCAAAAGTATTGATATTAGCATAAAAAGTATCAATATCGTATCGTGCCGCAAAATATCACGATATATCGGGAAATTGATATTGTCAGACCCCTTGTCAGGAACTTAAAGAGCAACTAAACACCAAACCAACTTTTTTTTGCTGATAAACTGTGTAAATGGGTGTGTAATAGTTATCTACATGTTCCAGTTAATATTTTAGTGCAAACTTGCTCAAAAGTGTCCTTTATGCCTAAAACCTCTAGAGGTTGAACTCGTAATGTGTATCTATTCCATTTGAATTTTGCCGTTAGCTGAGGAGGTAGAAGTTGTGCTGTCGGTCATCAGCTCTGCCACGCCTCCTCATCCTCTCTAACGCTGTGGTATCACTGTGGCTCCTCCCCCGTAGCCAGTTGGAGTTGGATAAAAGAACAGATCCCTTTCACGGCAGATTTCTAATTTTCGGTGTGGGTGGAGTAAGGCTCTGGCACGCCCGTTAAGGCCCTCTTTAGCATTGTATGCTTTTGGATGCATATCACTTAACATTTCTTTATTATTACGAGGAATAGGCCCTTGAGATGAACCATCTCGTTTTCGAGGGGGTCCTCAATTCAAATTCACAAAACATGAGAGACAGCAGAGCACAAAAGGTCATGCTAAAATTACCTTTTAACTTTAAACATGCTATAATGCTCAAATGAGCGACAAAATCAAATAAATAAAATTTTGATTAATATGTTGAATTTGAGTTATTTCAACTAAATCTAGATATTTATTTTTTGCAGTTAAAGCATGGGTCATATCATATGTAGAGGACACATTTCCCTACGGGGACAATTAAGAGTACCATATCCTTAGATTACTTGATTTTATTCCACTACAACGTTAATAATTTGCAAAGGAGACAACCCTTTTATCCTTTTCTTCTTTACCGTTTCTGCTTTTTATTTGGTGAAAATTTAGCACAAAAGTAAGGCACGCTTACAGTAACAGTGACACATTTTTTGGATGTGGCATTCACCTCCCACCACCACAGGGTTCACCCGTTGGCAAAACCCATCAATCATGGTACATCGCCTGCAGGGATCATAACAACGCGTGACAATTCAAAAGAAAGAAGCCTTGGCGATACAGACATGCGAGTTAATGAGCGGTGCCTTTGCGCTAACCTTTATCATGACCTGGGGCGGGTGAAGTCACGGGAGATTTTAGCTGATACCAATTCACATTGAGCTTTTAGTTCTGGCTAACCACTGGCTGCATCTGCCCAAGCCATTAGTGTCTCAAATGAGGATGCTATAATCTAATATGTTGTTTATACAAATTCACTCGAAAGCATTAGTCTTCTGCAATCCCTGTAGGGCTGCATGATCCTGGGGGGGGGGGGTCCAATTTAGATTTTCCAGGCAAATATTGAGATTGCGATTGTACTGTATTGCAATTTAGGTTTAAAAATCAACATTCAGGCCACCGTGCACATACCGTTTGATAAGACACTTCCAGTTACTAGAGACGGCCACACATTTCTCAAAAACAGTCCGTCAAAACCTTGAATCTTGAACACTCATAGCACACATGATTCAAAAAGTGAACACTGCCAGGCAGAAGTGGGACACTTCTCCAACATAAATATTAAACACTCACTATTCTGAACACATTTCAGAACCAAATTTACATTGGGATGAAGCCAATTCCTCAAAACATTCATCTTAAAAAGTTGTCACATTATCAAAAGGAACCAGATTGGGATTTTGGGAACAAATATACAAAAGTACTTTTATGACGATATTGACTATTACGTGTATTCTCAATTGCCAAAATAAATTCTGTGCATAAATAAATCACTACTTTTTTTCTCTAACTAAACCTCAAGCAATTTCACATTTAGAGCATATCGCAAATTCCACAACAAATAATTATGTAAAATAATTGTGAAGCAACATAGACATGATTTATGTGTTGATGTGTAAATGTATTCCAGCGAATGTTTCACTTCCATTTACTGAAGTGACTGTACTGTACTGTGTAGAATCCAAAAGTCTTTCATATTGACGATAATCAAGGAGTCCGTTGTGTCTTTTAAATTTTTTGCTCTTCAGAAGTATTATTTTTAGTGTAGTTTAGTTTGTGTTTGCAGTTCCATGCAAAACACAATGATTGAACAGTGTTACTTCAGCTCTGTGTGTGCAACTTTTGACCACAAAGTTGACCACATGTTTTAATAAAGAAAATAGTGTTCATTAGGGAACTGTGTGCAGTGTGTCAGGAACAGGGTCTTATAGAGGTGGGCAATCTATCGAAATTGTTGTTTGGAAGATAATGCAAATTTACAATATTGAGCATACAGTTGTGGCTGTATACGTTAAGGCCATTTTTCATAGAATATGAATGATAACACAAAAATCTTTTTTTCAACTCATGGTTAGTGGTTGTGCAAAGCCATTTATTGTCAAAGAACTGAGTTTACTCTTTTGAAATCATAATGAAACAGAAACTACTCAAATGTCCCTGATCTAACGTTTACATGACCTTCAACAACTGCCAGGAAAATTGTTCAGGAGCAAAGATGCACAATATGTAAACTGTTGATCAGGGACATTTGGCTAGTTTCTAGTTGAAAAGCGAAAACAAACAGAGTGAAATAAAAGGTTTTTGTGTTATCATTCATATTCTATAGAATTCATAAGTTTACATACGTGTACATTTTTGGCCATAACTGTATCTCAAATGTCGATAAATAAAGCATCAAAAACATATGCCAAAAATATTAATATACTTGATGTGTAATCTTTCAAAATATAGTATAGTATTGTGGTTTATTAAAAACGATTATCTTTTTGAGGACACGGCAATCTAAATTAAGATGTTTGCCAGAACATTTTAGCATATTTTTCACGGTTTACAAACATATGGCTTGATCGTTATTGAGAAAGTCTCCTAAAATATTGAGTAATTATTTTTTCTTAATAGTGACCACCCTACTGTCTTATCAATCGAGAAAAACTGTAAACACCTCGATGAACAGCAGCGTTTGAGAGAAGACTAAACATGAAGTTTTATATGATCTAGTGATTGTTATGTATGTTTATAATAGTACATTCTTATTAGGGAAAGGCCCACACGGCAAGTTCAAAGAGGGAGCAGTGGCCTCTATTCTCCATCTAGGTCAGGCCAGTCATACATGCAGAAACACATCAAGACCCATTGGTTTAATGAGCGTTGAATTGATCGGGATGGGGGGTCTCCCAATAGCCTTGCCAGGGCTAAAACGAGACCACCCAGGAAACACCATGTGCAGAGACCAAAACAACCTCAAAGTCACCCAACGCGCTGGCACAATTAATCAACCGAGAGGGTCAAACAATATGAAATAGAACACAAAGAAAGTACCTACTGGCAAACTACAGGGGGGATAGTGACACCATGATACTGCTATGTTAAATTATAACAGTCAGCCCCAGGGTTGCTACACTTCCAGTGACCAAGATCATTAGCTGTCTCTCTGCCACCCGCACGGAAACAGCACATCAGAGGTGCGTCTGAAATCAGGGCTGCTGTGTTCATTAGCAATTCCTGAATGTGACTATGACAATGTGTCAGGACAGAAATAACTTGGACTGAACACAACACGGCTCATTGTTCAAACTGTAAGAGAAAATACTGATAAAGGGATTGTTCTTCACTTCACTTTACAGCACAATGACTTCATAAGAGGCAGTGGCGCAAGAAGTACTTTTGTTCATTTAAGTACAAGTACAGATACAGTACAGGAGCCAAGCATGTGTCAAAATCTAAATATTGGATAGAGCCAGGTTTAAACAAGATGTTTTCCGGACTATAATTCGCTCCGGAGTATAAGTTGTACCAGCCAAAAAAGAATTTAACACATACAGTATAAGTCGCACTGGACTAAAAGTCGCATTTTTGGAGGAAATTTATTTTACAAAATCCGAGACCAAGAACAGACATTTCCTCCAGAAAGACAAGTCACAATAATAACAATAGAATAGAGAATGTTAACAAAACATATTAATTAATATATAAGTCGCACCTGAGTACAAGTCGCAGGACCCGCCAAACTATGAGAAAAAGTGCGACTTATAGTTAAATGCACTTTGCTAATGCCATTCTGTGCTGAAAAGTGCTAGGGTTGTTGTGATCCATTTGTGATTCATGTCAACATTTGCACTAAAATGCAGGCTATTGTGGAGCAGCGAGGTCAGGGCAATCAGACTTTTGCCCTCTGTAAAACAAAGTGTACCATTACTGGTTAAAGCTGACTCAGCGAGTGCAGCCTCCAGCACACAACTCTCAGCTTGCAGTCCTGTCATGTAATGCCTTGAAATATAAAAATGGCACTGTAATATTACATTTTAAATGTCACCGAATAACTAAAAACACAATCACTTTTTTAAAGATACTGCATAACAACCTATTATCCCTGTGAGACCTGTTCTGAGAGTAAAGCTCATGTACAGACTCATGTTGGAGAAAATGGTTATCCCTCACACTTTTGTGCTGCTCTTATAATGTACTGTATGATGGGCGGTTCATACTCAGATAACATAATCTCAGGAGAAACAGACTGCTTTATTGAGTAGTTGTCATGACCAGTGGCTGATTGCTCCTGATAAACTCTGTACACTAGTCACTCTCTTCACTCACACGGCTCTAATGACAAGATCTGTTGCTACTTGTTTCCCTTCTGTCCCCCTACCTCTTTCAACTTCTGATTGTATTGACCTTTGACAAACTTTAGTACTATAAATTGTTCAAAAATGTAATTACAACTAAGGTGGTTTATTCTTGAAACATGGGGTCAAAGAAATATCCCAGAGTATAATGTTATATCAGAGCAGAGATGCATGTAGTTCAGTACGACTTATTTTAATTAAACAATCTGCGATGTAGGGCAAATAGCCAATGAGGTCTGGATGGGAAATGGGCGGGGCGGGGGCTTGAGCCTGATCAGCCAATGGGGAGCTCGACAAACAGCTAATGAAGTGCTTTTCATGTGAACACAAAAGCCTCAGGGCCTTTAGGAATGTCTCCCCTCAGCACCACAAAGGAGCCAGGCCATGGCCTTCCTGTGAGCCATCAGCCTGGGAGAATGGCCAAAGACATTTGTTGATTTGCTACTGTTGATTTGGTCATTTTCTTCTTTTGTCACCCTGTTTTCACACAATACAGGCAGATCTCCATCAATGTCACATTGTTTGTTGATAATGATTTGCTGATTGTTTGCAGAGGATGTGTTGGCAGACATGGGAAGCACCCACAAAACAGAGCAGGCAGTAACTCACTCATCTGCCGGTCTCCATAGCTGATAGCCTCAGCCAGAGGACTCCATCCCTGAGCGTTCTTCACTTTTACTGGGGCATTGTGGGCCAGCAGGAGATGTGCACACTCTGCAAAGAACATTACAGACAAATTAGACGGTAGCAGTACATCAATTAAAAAACATTGGTGCAGAGATACAAGGCAAGAATGTTTGGCTTGAGTTGTTCAGTTTATCGTAAACATTGGAAATAATCCTGGTTTTATGTATGAGCAGACTGTGCATAGGATGAACATAAATCTAATATATTAACTAAGGCCATATGAGACAGACTGTTACATAACATTTCACATCCAAATTCATGATCAACCATGATAAAATACAAAGAAGTATTTGTCCTGTGCATTTATCGTCGTTACAGGTTTGAAAATGTGGGCAGCTCTTCTGTTTTCTGCGGCTCTATCAGCAGTAAGTGCAGTACCAAATCCTTTCTACTGTCAGCATCAGCAAACTACAGCCTGCCAAAACTCAAGCCTGTTGTTCCGGCTTGGTGTTCCGTTTTGTTGTGGGTGACATTATTCATTAAGACCCTGGCACCTGGACAACTCCGCGAACCAGCCGAAAGCACAGGGTTGGCCGAGGCCCGATAGCCGTCTATGTGCATTGGATCCATTTTCAGGAAGTGGTATTTTCAGATTGTTTAAGCAAGCAAAATCCCACACAGGTGCTCTACATGCAGGCCACCTTCCAGTCAGTTAAACCTGTGAGTCATCCAAACAAACCCAGACCAGCCGCCTGCACTCGAGTTCAGACCTGTTTTTCAGCAATTCTATAAAAAGATTTTCCCGTATAGTCGATTCATCCGACAGCCAGTTCTGAGAGCAAGTTTAAACTAAACCGTAAAAGGTCCAAACAAAATCAAGTTTGCATCGTAAAAGGTACAGCCAAACAGTAGCAGTAGTTGTAGTATTTATTTATTTGCAACACCCATTTCTCTTTTTGTTTTTTTTTGTTTTTCATCATAAAAGAAAACTACTAGGTTTAAACCAGGTCTAACATCGGACAATATCACGGACTGAATCTGGATTAAACCAGGACTAAACCAAGAAATAAAGCAGACGAAAGCAGAGACTGAAATCACGGTCTAAACCAGGACCAAACTAAAAAGGGCTAAACCGGGGACAGAACGAAACAATGATTAAACCAGATCTAAACCCAAGGACTCAATAAGAAATAAACCAAGAGAAAACTGGGTCTAAATCGGGTCTAAACCTGGACAATATCACAGACTGAACCAGGATTACACCAGGACTAAACAACATCAGGTCTACATCCAAGAAGAAGCAGATGGTTTTAGTTGCCTTTTAAAGACAATTTGCACATGAATTGTGAAATTGTGATTTAAACTAAAGAAAATTGTGATAAGATTGTTTGTTTGCCGTATCACCCAGCCCTGATAGTACTATGTCGCATTAAGTATTAATATATGGCAAATACTTTTCAAGAAAATAAAATAAGGAGAAAAACAAAACATTACAATCTATTTTTATGCTTGTTTAGTGAGTGCCTCCCCCTAACAGTGTGTAATCATTGAAAAACAGGGCAGAGCCTCTTCGTGACACATTTTGGAAACATTTCCCAAAATAAATAAAACTGTCATGCGACAAAGGGATAGGAATGTTGTGATCATGCAGTGACAGTTGGCTGGTTGGCATCTGCTCTTGCATTAATCATGAGAATGTGGATCCAAAGGTTCATTGTTTTTGTTGATATGAATTACTACCTCAGCTGGACCAAATACATACTGAATACTGTAAGGGAAAAGAACAAACTAAGTCATGCAGGAAACCATTTTATTTCTCATATGTTTTTGGGCGTATAATTTGAAACGTCAAATCTCTTCCACTCCCCCTGTTCAAAAGGATTATTTTACAGAGTTCGGCAAAGGATTATTTCAGATTAAATGCCGGCCTTCCCATCTACTTTTCCAAACTGCCCTGGACTTCTGCCATCGATCAAATATAAAACAATTACACAAAACTGCAGCATTGACAGATGACTTTAAAGTAGTTGCAGCAGCTGGGGTTAAAGACATTGGCCCTCGCAGAATACGTGTATCAAACTATAGCCACATTCATCTCGACAAGGTTTTAAGTTAGTGCATATGACAGGGTTGGATCCGTTTGTAATCATGACTTAATTTTATGCATAATATCTGTGGAAAGTATTCATCTTAGTTTTACATCAGCGAAGTGGCGATTTAATGACGAAAAGTTGGAAGAATAGTTATTATATTTAAATTTCTAAGTCAGTGAGAGATGCCACCTTCAAATGGGGAACTCGTTTTCCCGAGATGGAAATTGTAGCTAAATCTTAAAGGGACTCTACGGAAAATTAAAATTTTAAAAATAGTATATTTTCCATCCCCTACATGCTTCAGCAATGTCCCATGCTGTACTGTGAGCCCACATCTATCCCACTCATTTGCCGCTATAAGCCTGCACTGTCACTTTAAAGTTGCGTGTTCGGGCCGAGGCAGCAGTCATGCACCAGCTTAACATGGAGACTGCAGTTACGCGGACGGCCAGAGGTGGCAGTCACGAGTACGAAAATTGACAACCTCCGTTGAGTCCCTTTAAGTATAACAGTGTTTTTAGGGATGCCACGAATCAAAATTTTCGAGTCACGATTATTGTGAGAAAAAATATCGCGATTTTATGATTATTCACAATTATCGGAATTAACAAAGAAAATACAGAGAATTTCTCAAAACCATACGAAAAGTACACAAGGCATTATATGTATATTTTCATATTCATTTAATTGTTGTTTTAATTGAAAAACTATTGTATATTCAGCTTATGTTAAAAATGCAAATGCTTATGTTTAAATTAAGAAAAGAAATATGAATAGCTCATTTCCAAGCACTTGCAGTTTCACTTTCGCTTTTATTTGCAACTTTTTGTGACAGAACAAACGCAGCGCTGCACATGGTTCTTTTGGGACTCTTCCTTTGGCGACGTTATCGAATTGTCATGCAAAGATGGATCAAATTTACTCTCATGCACATTGGATGACTGACTTCATGTACTTTTGGTGAAACACTGGATGCCATTTCCTCCTCCAAATGTTGGGTTTGCTCCGTTTGGACACATATTCACTACGGCTCATGAGAAACCATTTACCTTGGGTCCTAACATTCTAACATAACTAACTTACATAGCACACATAGATCTGTTTCTATACATTACACCGATGGAAGAAGAGAGAGGAGCAGATGCAAGTGAAAATGGGGATGGTCAAGCCCAGTGGTGTTGAGTGGCTGACGCAAGCTCACATTTCCCGGAGTCTGTGGCCTATATATCACCCTGTTAAATCCAATGATTGTGTAATAATAACGACAACATTTGGCAGATATACATGACGCAATCGTGTAGAGAACACAGGGGCATAAGTCAGCCGCGGTGTACATCCCCGTTTCCTGGCAAGCTGTTACATCGCAGGTACAAAGCCAGACACTGATCTAATAAGGGATTGGAAGACCGCAAAATATTAGTGCAAGAGGCTAAGTAGAAGATCTATGTTGGATATTGACATTAAACCTGCCTGTACAAGGTTATCCAGTGATGTGAGACAGCTCTGTTTAATAAATGAACATGGTAACTTCTGATAACGCGTGAACATGTAAAGCTGCCTTAAGTGTATAGAAAAGTGCTGTACAAGAGAATGCATTATCTATCATGATATAAATTATTAATGAGACACACTGAAGCCCATTCACATACATTACTTTTGCTCATAATGAAAACACAATTAAGTTGATTTCTCCTTATATGTATGAACAATAACAATTAGCCGTATTATTAGCCACAGTTCGAAGTTGTATCGAATCCAATGTGCTGTTGAGCAGGTATTGATATTGCGCTTTCCCCCTGTAGCTTTACAGATTGACTATGTGTTGTGCATCAGCTGCTCAGTGCTAGAACCACAAAAAAAAAGAAAAAGAAAAGAGAGAGCGGGATGGAGCAGGACTGTGAAATAAAGTGCTCATCTAATACCCCAGGACGTGCACTGGCTACAGATGGGGCACTTGTCAAGAGGCTGTATGAATAATAGTTACCACAGCGGCACACATTTGCAGGTCCATAAAACCAGTTTAACGCCATGACTCTTGACTGTATACTGTATACAACATATTTTATTTTGCACAGTTGGTTCACAGTGCTGGTTATACAGTATTTATAATTACTGATTCTTATCAAATCCATGCCAACTGCTGGAGTTACTTTTCATAGTAGGCAAAGATGCTTCAATCTCCATCTGTAGTCTGTAGTTGGAGTGGAGGACGTTTCGCGCTTCATCCAAAAAGCTTTGTCAGCGAATGAATAGACTTGACAGATCGTGGGTCTGTTAAGATGAAACCAGTAGGAGGAGTTGACCTCTAAGACCCACCTCTCTTGGTTCTAAAGATTGAAAAGCATCTGAGCCATTCACACCTAATTAATGCTCATTACTTCCCTGTTGGCTTGCCCTGGGCTTTGTTCTAAGGCTGTTAACACCTATCTATGGCCCTGCTCTGACCATGGGTGTGGTTTCTGTCTAAGGATGTTGTTGTAGACCGGGTCCAAATTAAACCTAAGGCCTCCATTGCCGTTCATAGATGGATTCTCTTTCTTAATATACAGGATTTACTTTTCATAGCTTCACATACGGGGTTCAAGTAGCATTGGAAAGGAGTGCGCCGGTGTGGTACTAAGTGTTCTCTCATTACATGGACAAATCCATTGTTCTAGATCCATAAATCAATGATTAATCCATGCAGCTTCCAGGGCAGCGGCCAATCCCAAACCCCACCCCTCCCCCCAAAAATGTTAATAACATAACGAGCATTTTTAAGTTGCAAGTGCCCGTCTCTAACAAAAAATATGTTGTTAAATCAATCAATTTATCGTATCTGTTTTGAAATATTTTACATAGTTATTGCATGTAATTCTCATAATACACAGTCCTAGTTTTGGGGATTAAAGTAAAAACCAGATTATTCTGCAAGCATCTGTCCCATTGCCAGTACAATAAACAGTTAGCCCCGAATAGAGTACCATGTCTTCATCCCAGTAGGACAGCCACACCCAAAACTATGATCTCATCTCCACCCTTCTGTTCTGCGTCTGGTCTGAACATCCCCAGAGGACATCGGGGCTAGTGCTGTGGCAAAAGGCAGGCAAGCCGTAGCACATTAGTACAATCAATTCCACTGGGTCCCATCCACCATAGCCCTGGTTGTCTGTATTACCAGTACGCACATCAGCGTGGTCTCCACTCCGGTGACAAGGATCGCACAGTGCAAATCTGAAATCAATCGAAACTACGCTCCAGTGGCAGACGCTAAACAAATAGACACAAGCAACACGAGTAACCCTACGCTTGAGCTGTTCGCAGAGGGTCCACTGCCAAAAAAGCCAGATTAAATTTTCAAAAGCATGTCCCGAAGCCTCCCTCAATGTAAGCGTAGATTCTCAAGGGGCAGGGCATCAATATTTTATCTTCGTGCTTTCAGTCCACCAAGTGCAAGTTAGCTGAAAACAAAATCGTGTAACAATACAAAGCCACGACAGCGTGACAGCCTTCTTTCAAATCAGATGAGGAACCCAACTTTGACTGGTTATATTTTAGGATGTCTTCTTCATTAAAGGACTTGCCTTCGAAGCATTTTAGCACATTTTTTTCTGGAAATGAACTGTAACAAAATGTCTAAATCTACATAGTACTCACGAGTAACAAATCTTATTACAATATGTAGAACCTGTAAGTATTGGTACTTGTTGTTACAGATTGTTACACAGCTAACTGGATTGTAGGTAATAAAGTAAGTACAAAAAATATCAAGTATTGTTTCATAGCAGCAAGATGATATTTTAGCTCATTACTATTGTAACGACAAACATCATTTTATGTGTTTAATGTGAAAAAGATTCATATTTGTGCTAAATAAATACATATATACTAGGGATGTCGCTATTCAAAATGTTTGAGTCACGATTACTGTGGGAACAAATATTGCGATTTTACGCAATATTATTCGCGATTATCGGAATTTAGGACAGAGAATTTGGTTTTTACCCTGACATAACGAATGCAGCGCTGCACATGGTTCTTTTGGGACTCCTCCTTGCCATGTTATGTAGTATATTCAGGGGTTAAAGTGGGATTTGGGCGGTGGGCGAACTCTAACTTGTAACAGTAGTATAACATGCTATATTATACGCTGTAGAACATGTGGTTAAATAGGCTAGTATTTAGATATCTGCACCTCAAGGTATTTTATATTGTTAGTATCAAGGGCGTAATCTATGCTGTCAACATTGGAGGGGTCAAAGACCACCATAATTTAGGGGGTACAATTTTGACAAAACACATGCAATTTCCCTCATTCTGGTGCATTTGAGCCCCTGGACAAGTAAAAAAAAAAACTTCAGTAAAATAAGGCTCAGTCATTCAACAATTTTACTTTTTTCCCTCCTGTGAATGTGGGGGAACTCAGTTCCAGACGCCCCCCCACACTTTAACCCCTGGTTATAATGCATGATTTAATTTTCTCTCTGTACATTGGATTATTGAACAACTCTGACTTTTGTATTTTTGCTGGAACACTTGAAGACATTTCTTCAGCCTTTACCGTCGACTGTGCTTTGTTTGGACTCATACGCAGTGCGGCTCATGAGAAACCGATTTACGTGTCTCCTACAATTATTTAACCTACCGTGAGCTTTTATAACCGCGGTAATCGTAAAACCGGTTAATCTTGACATCCCTAATGCATACAAAAATAAAAAAGGACAAGCATAGATCAGTTGCTCACCTTTGTGCCCCATCATGACGGCAAGATGCAGTGGTGTGTTTCCTGCAAAGCATATTTTAACAATTATCAACCAAGCAAAAACAAAACATTTCCCGTAAAAAAGTGTGACGTGCAGCGCATCATCCAGGATTATAAGCTTGTTTAAAATGACAGTAAAAAGTTAACTTTAGTGGGAAAGTGCATTAGATAAATGAAAGTCTTGGGAGCCATTACAGGATGTAGAATGTGCTTCACAAGCTTTTCACAAGAATCCTACAGGAAGAAGCTGAAGTGCCTGGTCAGCATCCCAAAGCCTCTACACAGGAAAAGGGGGACAGTCGTGGGCTTTAAAATTATTGTTCAAATAAAACTGTTAAATGTGTGATATTTTCATGAAGAAGCTCGTTATTGAACCAGGTCTAAATCAGTTTAAATGGAGACTGAATGAGTCGTTGGTGTTTTAGACATTAACATTTAGATGTTTCTGCTCAAATCTACTTTACTGGAGCTTTAGATTCACCAACTGTTTGTCACAGTGAAAATAAATGTGTTTATTGAGACTATACTATGAGAAATACTTTTCATTACTCTACAGAAAATCAAACATGTAGTGGAATAGCAATTACAGATACTGCTCTAAAATGCCGTGAAGGAAAAGTAAAAAAAGACGTTACTTTTTACTTTGTTACATTCCACCAATGTCTTTCTAACTTGGTGAAAGTTTCAAAATACTTTCTGACTGACTGGCAACACAGAAGTACAAGAGTTAGGCATTCCACAAACAGTGCGCTAATGCCTGTATTAGACTGATACAGGCTACAGCACATGCCAGATCCCTGACTTGAGGAAAGGCGACTTCATAATCCCCTGTGTCAGCACGTGAAATCACCAAGCCTCTTGTTTTGACAAAGTGGGCAGGTTAGGTTTCTGAAGACTCAGGGGGTTATCTGGGCACTTTTGTTCCTAAATGCTACATCAGCGTGACTTTATGTGGAGCTGCACGGTACACTTGTGTATTTCAAAGCTGTGATCGAAATGGTCTCAAAAACAAACAAGTAGGGCTGGGTACCGTTAAACACTGGTATCGAAAAATAAATTGGTACAGAAAACAGGTACCGAAAAAATGTTTTTCTTTAGAAAGCAAGTTTCTCTGCCTGGTGGGTACAAAAGGAAATAAGTAGAAATCTATTAAAACAAGTCAAAAACACCTTAGAACAAGTGGTTAGAATTAGGTCAAATGAGCCACTAAAACTTAACTCGTCAAACAGCTCAAATTTAGATAAATAAACTTATCTAGATATTTACTTTTTTGTGTAGATGACAAACAATTTAGTATTGTTTCGAAAAAAGTATCACAGGTATCGGTATCGTAAAAAGTATCGTGCAGGTACCGGTATCATAATAAGTATCGTGCAGGTATCGTAAAAAGTATCGTGCAGGTACCGGTATCGTAAAAAGTATCGTGCAGGTACCGGTATCGTAAAAAGTATCATGCAGGTACCGGTATCGTAAAAAGTATCGTTCAGGTAAAGTACTAATATCAAAACGATACCCAGCCCTAACTTTATGTGGAGTTGCACAGTACTCACACTTTATTTTCCAAAGCTGTAATCGAAATAGTCTCAAAAACAAACAGTCACAAGTATGCAGCTGAAACTCACCATGGACATCTTTCTGAGCAATGTTCTGCGTACGAATAAGGGATGACAGCCTTCGGACATCACCCTTAAAAACGCATTCATGTACGGGATAGTCCTGTCCAACTCGGATAACAGGGTTCTTGTTGTTGTCGTCTATAACGTCGGCTGTAGACAGTGTTGTAGTGTTCGCGTTAATCTGTGATTGCTGGTGCTGCTGAGTGGTGGTGGTGGTGGAGGAGGAGGAGGAGGAGGACGACTTGGTTAACTTGTGGTTGCTGAAGATCTTGCTCGCTCTGCTCTTGTTGTTCGCTTTCGAGGCGCTAAAAGTCCCAGTAGCAGCCTCCTCGTCGGGCTCCAGTAAATCCTCGTCCTTGCTGGGCCTTTGGTCCTTGCGCAGGGAGCGGATCTTCTCCCCGGTCATCTTCTTCTACAAACCCGGAGGAGCAGAGGGTGCCGCCGCCGTGAACGAGGACCCTCTGCTCGGTTCAGCTGGAACTCTTTATGGAGACACGCAGCAATGCACCACATGAACACTCTGACGAACAAAGCCACAGATCACCGAGAGCGCGCTACAGCCGCCTTCATCTGTAAAACCATAGCAGTCTGCTCTCACAAACTATCCCCCTGTCACAGCACAACATAAGCGGCTCCAGCGAGACTAAACAGTGCTCGAAACCCAGCCAGGTTGGGTGATGTCTTCCGCCACAAACTATCGCGAGAGTTTGTTGAAGGTTACTCTCGGCCATTTGTTGCTGTTGATTAAATACATCCTTCTCTTGCCCAGTGGTAAAAACATTTTGGAAAGAAATATTGAACTGGATGGAAAAAAAAAAAAACAGATACAATTACACAATTACATTTGGAACAAATACTTTTTGGCAATGATACTGTACAAAAAGCTTTTTTTAAGGTTGGCAATATAATTATAATCATGGGTAAATATTGCATTCACAAAGGTAGATTGTAAAATAAAATCCATCGCCAACACCAACATATTTTGCATCTCTGTCACTCCTCAAACATTGTAATGATGATATCCATAATTTATGTGAAGATGTCTCTAATTATTTGGAATTTGGAATAGTTTTGCTTTATTTGTAAATGTAAGAGATTGTAATTGTATATTTCCAGATGGTCGTGCATGGACAATACGCTTCAATTTCCTAAAACCTTAGACTTAATTTTTTTGTATTTATTTTATGTTATTGTATATGTTATGTCTGTGTAGGTTCTCAGTCGTACAGGAGTTGTCCATCGAGAGGGGTTTGAAGACTGAAGCATCTTTGCCTTTATATGTTATGTTATCCAAACATATTCATATATTCATGTATATGGTGTAATGCTCTTTGTCTCCAACTTTGAGAGTTTTGTACAATTTGATTATATAAAATACATCCATGCTCTTGATATATCTCTAAAAGCAATTGTTTCCTTGGCTTTCTTGCATCTCTACATTCATGCTTATTTGGTATGTTGCACTGATGCGTTATTTGGTTTTGTAATTGATAAAAAGAGTAACTTGCAGTTGCAAGGAAGTGAAGGAGTACATGGTAAGACAACATTAAGAAAATATTGCCATACTGCAGATATTTTGACTTGGGCCATTAAGCAGATGGTCATCAATAATAATGGTGCTAATGATAACACAGAAGATAAGAATAATAGAACAAACAAATGAACAAGCATTAAACATGGGCTCAGCCTATGCAGTCAGTCATGCCAGGACAGGTCGCAGGGGGTAGACTGCCCTGCCCAAAGCCATAAATACAGTTCATACTGTATGTGCAAGTTCTCCCTCTATTGGATACACACTGTACTACATAGGAAATAGTAAACTATGACTTCACAACAGGGTAGGGTCAGTGTCCCTTGGAAATGTTGTAAGAGAGAAGAGTAGGTACATTGAGCAATATGACTGTGTTGTATTTTCTGTGTTGGGGAAAAGCACAAGTTACAACACGGAATCTCTAAATTATAGGCCTACATCATGGTTCAAAATATCTATGTGCGATTATTAGGAATGTCCATGGTATTTAGCTATATATATTGTTTAATATAGTGCCCATTATATCAAGCGGGAAGTCCCAGATATTCTATGTATGAGACAGGCATTTCCTGAGTACACTGGATTGCATCAGAGCCACGCTCTTTTACACAGGAACGCAAACAACGTGCCTAGGTCACGTGTGCTGGACGCCCCCAGGCCTCCAGCCAATGGCGGCCTCTCGGTGCTTGTTGATGCGCGCTGATTGGCTCAGAGCCGCCTATGATACATGGCTCCGTTAAATGGCTCTTTCCCTTAGCGTACAACCAGAGGCATTTTTAGTTCATTTCTGTCTCGGCTCAGCGGAGGAGTGCCGGTAATGGATCCCAAAAAAGAGGAACAGAACGACCTGTTCGCCGGCTTTCGTACGGTGTATAAATCATTTGCTACAGACGCTATTCACATCGGCCAGGAACCGGAGCAATGGAAATCAATGGCAGTGGTGCCGCCAATATCGCTCTCTACCACGTTCAAGCAGAACGGGCCAGGAAACCACGCCGTAAGTCATCTGTGCCTCCGTGTTATTTGTGTGCGAGAGAGGGCGACACTCATCATTATTCAATACGCCATAATGTGTTGTTTCCGCTTGTTGTTAGCAGCTAAAACATTTGATCTCATTGCTCTTTTTTCGATTGGCTGAATTCAGGCAGTAGTTATGCTAAATGGTTATGAGTGCTGGTGAATGTTTACAGATGGACTGGTTCTCACAGAGTTGCAAAATCATGTGCTCAAGTCAAGGCCATTTAAGGCGAACATCATGTGGCTTCTTTGAACCAGTTATAACTCCTTCCTAATCAGAACTTCCACAATAAGATTTACTCACAGATCCTTCATTAAAGTACATTGTTTGTATATAGTGGGTAGGCTATAGTTCACTTGTAACGCCATATTTGATATGTGTAGGGGTTTGAGTACAGCAGAAGTGGAAATCCAACAAGAAATGTCCTTGAGAAGGCTGTGGCAGCTGTGGATGGAGCTAAGTATTGTAAGTAAAGTTATCTTTTGTTCGTATGAAGTTATCTTATTTAGACTTGCGTTCAGTGTCAAATCTGATTCTTTAATTATTACACAATCCTTACAATGATTACTGAGTCCAAACCATTGAGATCAAAGGGGGAGGAGGGCACATAACTTTTATGTTGGAGCAAAAGTCTATTTATTTAATTTAAGACCATGGTTTTATGACCCTGTATTGACCCTAAGCCAGTTGTAAAATGTAAGCATGCCTATTGGCTTTTATTGCCTATTGGCAATAACCATGTTTCTGAATGGTGTTCATCTTGTCTACTAGTTACTTTACTGTTTTTAGTTTCTTCTATATCAGACAAATAGGTAAGCGATTTGTTATTCATTTAAGAAGATGGCAGGATTGGCTATTGAAGCAGGTAAATGAATAACACATCTCTTACCTATTTGTCTGATATAGAAGAAACTCAGACACTAAGGCAATATCCCTGGTTATTGATTCTTTATTGGCCAGATAGGTGTTTAACCAAGATGATTTATTCATTTCTTTATTTGTTATTGCAGCTCTTGCCCTGGCGTCTGGACTGGCTGCCACAGTCACTATCACTCATATGCTCAAGGCTGGCGATGGGATTGTTTGCATGGACGATGTGTATGGGGGTATGTCGGAATTTTCAGTTTCTTTACAAAATGTGAGCCACATATTTCTGAAAAAGTGACATTTTGAATCAAGCTGTTTAGACTGTTTCTGTTCAGTGTGAATATTTTTTTTCAAAGGCACAAATCGCTACTTCCAAAGAGTTGCTGCTCAGTTTGGTGTCGAAATCAGTTTTGCTGATTGTACTAAACCAGAGGCTCTCAAGGCTGCGCTAAAGAACAATACAAAAGTATGTGAAACCTTTCCTCCATCAGCATGAATAAGCTTTTTTAAATGGGTGTGACCCTCCCTAAATGGTCGGTAACACTAGAAGGCCCTTTGTAACGTTTTTACTATGATCACAAACAATTGCCTCCAAACATTTTATTCCAATTTTAAATTGCACGTATCTTGTTATAGATGGTGTGGATTGAGACCCCAACCAACCCCACAATGAAAGTTGTGGATATCAGAGCCTGCTCAGATATAGTCCATGAACATGACAAGGACATCATCGTTGTGGTGGATAACACTTTCATGTCGGCCTACTTTCAGGTGAGAGCAACAGGTTTTTAATTATTGTTTTGTAAGAAATTCCTATTCACGCACAAACATGTTACTGTAAATGAGTCATGCATCTCTCCCCAGCGGCCACTGGCTCTTGGAGCTGATATTTGCATGTATTCTGCCACCAAATACATGAATGGTATGGCATACATTTTCCTGTGTATTATTTTGTTTTATCTAAGTCTTCATTTTACTTTTACAGGCCACAGTGATGTAGTAATGGGTCTTATTTCTGTGAACAATGAGGACCTCTATGAAAGGCTAAAATTCCTTCAGAATGGTGAGTAAAATCTGTACTGTCATATGTCATTGACATAAAGTTTTATATTTGTATATAGTCAGAGGCCAACATTTAGTTTAACCATGATAAATGTTATATAATTATTTATTTTTAACAATGATGTTTTGTAAGTTGTGCGTTTTGTGTTTTCTCAGCATTGGGTGGAGTGCCCTCTCCCTTTGATTGCTATTTATGCAACAGGGGCCTTAAGACCCTGCACATTCGCATGGAGAGACACTTCAAAAATGCAATGGCTGCTGCTAAATTCCTGGAGGCAGATCCCAGAGTGGAGCGTGTCATCTTTCCAGGTGACAGTGTATTCAATGTGAAATGGGTGTATTTTGGAAAAGTTAACACATTCTCCTATAATTAATCAAAAACAATGATTGCATTGATAATTTACAACTCAATTGAATGGCAACTATTGTTTTGATGTGACTGAACTCCCAGGAGAGACGCTAATGAGTATAAATATCTATATACACAGAAAACGGTCAAAGTTGTTGACCACAGAATAGCACACACCAAGTACAATATTTACAACAGCAGTAAAACTATCCTTGTTTGCAGTTATACTCAGTGGATTTGCATTCCATATAATGAGTGGTGTATTGAAATGAACAGCCAAAGTGTACAAATACTGTGTAACATGATGAAAAATACATACAGTATAGGGCCTGCAGTGCCATCTAAACCAACAGCAAACCAACATAGAGTGCTTTCGTATTTGTTAAGTTATCAGAAGGGACAAATTCATTTGACCCAAAACTGCAGTAGTTTGTGAATTTTGGTCCTAATAAAGAAATGAGTGTGCCGTGTTTAGCCAGATGTGTTCAAAGTCTCAGTATCCACTTATTCGAGACAAACTGTAAGTGGACACTGTATCTCTGTGTAACTTTGTTTATTTTTTTGTCTCTTGTGACAGGCCTCCCTTCTCATCCCCAATATGATGTAGTGAAGAAACAATGCACCGGATGCCCAGGAATGATTACTTTCTACATCAAGGGCAAACTAGAGCACGCCAGCACCTTCCTCAGCAACCTCAAAGTAAATCATTTCAAAACAAAGACTTTTTATTTCACCTAATCTTCATGCGTAAAATGCTGTGTTTGATTTGTTTTAGATGTTTGCCGTGGCAGAGAGTCTTGGTGGATATGAAAGTTTAGCCGAGCATCCGTAAGTAAATGAGTGAGAATTGTGCTGCCGTCTCCCACCACACGGGGGCAGCAGAGACAAAGAAGTGAATGGCATTTCTGAAAGGGCGCTGCAGCTTTCCCTTCTACTGATTTCAATCTACCAAAGCAATGGTGTTTGTTTTATTTAAATCATTTTTTGTTATTGTTTAGGGCGATTATGACCCATGCGTCTGTGCCTGAAAAGCAAAGGGCTGTCCTGGGAATTAGCGACACTCTGATCCGCCTCTCTGTGGGCTTGGAGAACGAAGAGGACATCATTGAAGATCTGTCTCAGGCACTGGCGGCTGCTGTAAGTGTTTTAGGTTGTGAGTTCTATTCAGCTTAGTTTAGTTTACATATTTATTATATTTACAGCTTCCACAATACTCGGATTGAACAAATGAACATGAGTATTTAAATATTTCCAAAGCAGCAGCCTAAAGGAGCAATCACCGTTGTTTTCTTGGGTAATTTTCACAGGATGTTTTGGTTAATGGTAGACAAACAGCTGATGCATCCATACATGTATCAGTTTCTTTACGTCACAGATCTCTTGCATCACAAGGGAGACAGCGCTATTTGTGAACAATGTTTTTTTTGCCCATAATAGAACTATTATTGTTCATTTAATGCATTCATGTTGCCTGCCAATGCCCTGGACGTGACGTAGCTCGTTTCACACGCTTTTTACATTCACTCCGCAATCAGTGGTGGTGAGCTACATGTGAAGTTGCATCAATATAATACAGTAAACACATCAACTCAACTCAACCAAACATATCTGCACCAAATGACCACCCACAACCACTTCAAAATAAGCAGAACCATCCTTACAGTATGTAAAGGTGTAAATGGGTCTGGTCTAAATGTAGTTCAGTAACAAGGTCTCTGGTATGTGGTCATTAATCAAAGACTTCAGGCACTCTCTGGCTGGAGTGTGGCTAACTACAGCTGCATAAGTGATCGTGATATTAATCGTGCGTGCAGTTATGTGAACCTATGCACTGGGGTTGTGCAAAGACACATCTGTCAGTGAAGATGGATGAGGTCAGCTCTTTGCGCTGATTTGGTTGACCAGACATCGAATTTAATCTTGATTTCTTTTAAAGCCTACAGATGACCACGTCTGGTGTAATGTATTAAAACATTACACCATTATTTGTTTTTCAAATGATATTGGTGGTTACTCATTTTATTACAGTCCTTACAGTGAGACTGCAATTATGTGGTGTGGGCCAATATAAATACGCATTACTTCTTAAATGCAGTGGTTAACTCTAATGTTGTTGGCAGACTTAAATTTAATCTGCCTAATCCTCCAAGGATCTTCTTTGTTTTCCTCACTGTGTGATTCTCACCTTGGAGCAGTTCCCTTGAGCTGAGTGCAATAGTGTTTGGCTGCAATAGTGTTTGGCTGCATGAGTGTTTGGCCGGATTGGCACAGACATCTGTTATTTTATCTCAAGCTTTAAAGTCTGGCTAGATCAAACATTTGAGATTACCTCAAGTGTAAAGTCTGGTAGATGCACTGTGGGCTGTTGTGTACAGATATGTATAGAGCTATTGCATTTCAATGAAAAAACAATTATTACTAACACACAAATTCTGATGAGATTAAACATTTGATAACATCCCAATTCCCATCTGCTGGGAATTCAAATTTCCAAACCTCCTTTTTGCTGCTCATCATAATGTTGTATCCAGTCCGAGGGTCTGTGTCCCATCTCCCAGTTACCATCCAAACCGGCTGAATGTAAAACGGTTAGCTGCCAATCTGCAGCAAATGGAAATGAAATGGAGACAAATGCTGCCCATTGACTCCCTGCGACCCAGGAAAACGCATGCCTGACGGGTCATGAACCTAATAGTTTGGGACAGCAGGTCGTTCTGGGCCAAAGAAGTATTATATCCGGTCTGGATAACTGTAACTATTATAACTAAATGGCCACGTTCAGAAAGCAATGTGAGCTTTTGCATTAGTTTGGGAGGGGGATTGTTTTGTGCTGTACTGTACTGTACTGTACTGTACTGTACTGTACTGTACTGTACTGTACTGTACTGTACTGTACTGTACTGTACTGTACTGTACTGGAGTGTTAATCGTGTAGTTTTTGTTCGTTTCCCACAGCACCCAGAGAAGAAGGATCTGTAAGCACCTCCTCATAGCTGGAGCTTGGACCACTCCAGATGAAGGTGATCAAAGAAACGGCTTGTCCACCTGCTTTAGGGACTTCTGATTGTGAGTTGTGTAGAATCATCGATCAGGGAACAAGAGACTACAACTTAAGTATAACTTTATTGTTAGTACTTGCATTTTTACATTACCAGCTTTGTAAATGCCTCTTAATCTCGACAAACAGCAACTGTAATATTATTTATCTCATGATTGCTTTGTTTTTTATGTTTTTGTTATGTTAAAAATCACAATATCAGGTGCTTTATTTACAGACATTATATGCAATCTCAATTTGATGAACTCTCACATAACAATGGGAATTCAATTAATTTGTTTGCTACTGTGCATTTTGTTTGCAGTTATACTCAGTGGAGTTGCATTCCATATAATGAGCGGTGTATTGAAATGAACAGCCAAAGTGTACAAATACTGTGTAACCTGATGAAAAATACATATAGGGCCTGCAGTGCCATCTAAACCAACAGCACCTTTCTCAAAACGTGATCAACACTGGCCGAACAAAGATGTCTGATGACCTGCCAAAAAGCAATCTCCATATCCCCAGCTACATCTGACCACCAGCTGTAATCCCACTTTTGCTGTATTTGCTTATGTTATAGCAATGTAAAAGAAAAAAAAAACCTGCTCCAAATGCTCTTCATCTGCTCTCAATGAACCCAAATGTTTTATTATTGTCATCCATGTACCCGACAAACCAGTAAATTCAGTTTGCTGCACAAGTCTGTCTGCGCGTGTGTTGCTTCCAAACCAACATGGAGTAATTGAGAGTTCGGCTCAGGGCACAGAAGTTCATGGATCAAAGTGCGATATTACAACTTTATTGACTTTTGCACTGAGGTGAAGGTTTTCAGTGGAATGACCAGCTTTGGCATGAGTCCACTGCAGGAGTAATTTGCTCTTACCTTATAGGGTGACCAGATTTTCCAAACCATAATTGAAATCTTTAAATTATTTTTCCCTTGCTGAATGTTAAAGGTCCTGTGTTTGATAGTTTTCCTAGTCGTGGAATGAAAGTAGTAGTATGTTCATTAATTGTCCTTCTGAGGAAATTTGTTTGCGGTGCGTAAAAGACATTAAAAAAACATCCATAAAACCAACATGCACCCAAGTCCATACTCTGATCCCATGAATAAATATATATAAAAATAAAATAAAAAAGGTCTAAAAAAAAAAACAGGAATACCAAACTATTTAAACAATCCTAATGACATGCAATAATCAATAGAGATTTTTAATTTGTTTATACTTTGTAATTGGCATGTATGGTCCAAAGACATAGATTTTCAAGCAAAATGTGTTGCTTTGGGGTCAAAATTGGCCAAAAACTGGGACAGATCAGGTGTGAAACTGGGACAAAACCGTGATTTCGGAGAAAGTCATGGGGACATAGGACGAAGGCCTTAAAACTGGGACTGTCCCCGGTAAACTGGGACATCTGGGTCACCCTATCTTACCTAGAAGAAGCACGGATAAGGATTTAGGATTTCACTTCTGTGCAAGTGCGACCCTGACAACAGCTCTTATATAGAATTGATGCCCATTTAACTCCCAGTATGAGCAAACACTTCGATAATACGTTTTGCTTTGTGTGCAGAGGTGGAGAGGAGAAGTAGTGTTTCTCATTCATATCACACTTACTGCAGCCCAGTTTGGCACTGGTGGATATCCTTCAGTGTCTGGTCGGGCCGTCGCAGACAAAGCCTCCGCACATCCTTCTTTGGGGAACACATCTGTCAGCGTAGATGAAACACAGACACGGCTTGGAAGTGTAGTTCACACAGCGGCTTTATTCACTCATCCGGAGGAGGGCTTATTTTTATATCTAAACATCTTTAATACAAACACAGGGGCTATATTTGCGAGAAGTGGGATGACTACGCTTGTGTAATGTCAGATAATGTTTCTTGGAAGAACTTGTTTTGCCTTTGTTTTTAACGATCCAAAAATGGTAGCTCCGGTGCAGTTTTCAAATTCTTCCCATGAATCCCATCATGTCCATATTTATTGCAGAAAGTTGGGTATGTCTGTTTGTTTTGATTATTCTTTACCCAAGATGAAATACTATATTTTGACATGACGGTACTGTCACTCAAATATGATTTCAATGCATGTCCTTCCACCTCTATGATTTGAATGTAATCTCTGTGATAAAACACTAGACCAGTCTGTGTTTGTCCAAGAGCCATAATGAGTTTTCCTTGAACCCATTAACTCGCCGCTGTTAAAGATGTGTTTGCAGAAAGCTGGAGGGGAATATGACATGTTGGTTTAGCATCTTATCGTCCATATAAAAGTGAGTCGGTAAATACAACTTACTGTTTGCCTGCTCTATTTCAGTGACAGGAGACATGTAAAGTATGATTCTGTGGTTTATTGTTGGGCATCAGATTAACATGGCTACCCTTGTCTTACATGTAATGTGCTGTACTTTTATGGGAAACCTCAATGTAATTTTTCTTTCTCTGAGGTAGGATCTCAAATCACCCAAATGCTGTGAATATATAATGCTGTAAAACATGAATTATTTTAGAGCTAGACTTTTTTATTTATTTTTTCCACACCGTCTTTTAAAAAGAAATCTGTGAATTACTGATTTAAAAAGACAGCACATCACTAAGAAAGCCAACTTTTACTTGCTGTTCATTTCAACACCCCAAACTGAGAACACAAGGCTACTTATTCTTTATTTGCGTAAATTGGAAAGTTTCTGCTGTGCTGTTGCATGTCAAGGCTAAAATGGAAAAACAGAGCTCATTTTGTAGAACTTCAGCTTTAATCTAATCACATTGTTTATCCCCTGAATTTGGACAAACCTCCTGCAGACAAGAGTATTTCTTCACTGCGCTGTTTTCAGACTTTCATAAATTGTTCAATCTATGGATCAAAGAGGGACATTTTTCCTTCTACAACTAGAGGTGTCAAATATCTCAATCCTTATTGCATTATTGATAATGATATTGATTGAAAACCCATAACTTGTTGGCAGTTGATCGATGCAAGTGCGTTGTTCTCGAGCTGTTGTATTATGCAGACAGGTTCATTAAAGCAGACATATGAGGTAAGTACCAGGATGGAGCTGGCTCTAATTAACAATATGGCACAGCGTATTAGGAAGCTGACAAGGACCACGGGTATAACATCATATGACACATTGGCCATCAGAGGTGGAAAGTAGTAAAAAGTACACATTTTCTCTACTTTTACTTTATCTTTAACTTTATACTTTTTCTTCAATTTTAGAGCAGGTATCTGTACTTTCTACTCCACTACATTAAAAGTGTTTAAAGTAAAAGTTCTTTGAATAATGCTTCTATTTCCACAGTGACCTCTCTTTGACGAACAGCCAAAGAATGTAGTTTCTTCTAGTCAGTCCCAGTTTAGACCTGGGTTTACTGGTTTAGACCCGTTTAGTCCCAGTTTAGACCTGGGTTTACTGGTTTAGACCCGTTTAGTCCCAGTTTAGACCTGGGTTTACTGGTTTAGACCCGTTTAGTCCTAGTTCAGACTTGGTTTAGATATGGTTCAGACCTGGTTCAGACCGTTTTAGCTGTAGTTTAGATCTATGTACTCCTGGTTTACACATGGTTCAGCCATGAGATGGTGGTTTACTGGTTTAGTCCTGGTTTACACATGGTTTGAGATGGTGGTTTACTGGTTTAGTCCTGGTTTACACATGGTTTGAGATGGTGGTTTACTGGTTTAGTCCTGGTTTACACATGGTTAATATTTTACTTAGGTACAAATGTAATCTGATACTTTTTCTGGTCCTGTATCTGCACCTTTAAGGCGGCCACACACTAGAGGATTTTCCAGATTTTTAGTCTTAGGAGGCGTGGCTCAATAAAAACTTTCTCTCATGGCATGATCTGTGGTGGGACTCCTCGTGTGTGTGTGTGTGTGTGTCTTTGCACAGATCTTTAGTCTCAAAAGATTAAAAAATCCTCTAGTGTATGGCCACCTTTACTTAAGTAAAAGAAAAAAAACCAAGTACTTCTTCCACCACTGCTGACCATTACTGTATAACCAATACTCACTGTACTGCAGTGCTAGGTAACAAGTGTACAGCCTAGTAACACTCTGATGCTGTTGGGTGTTTCTTCCCTCTTTGTTTAATATGTTCTCAGAGAGTCTTGCTTCAAAATGCAACTTCAGCTTTTAATATACTTCTAAAAGCAAGAATCTCTCATGTGCAGATTCAAGGCCGTCTGTTTACACACTTTCTTTCAAATCTCAGCGTGGGGTGAGTGGCGGCACGCGAGGAGATCAAGCAGAAAATTACTCTGCTTGTTTTTCATCAACAACTCCATCTGCATTTTGTCCAGGCCATATGCTTATTCCTTAAGGGCCCGGACTGTCAGAAGCTGCTGCGTGGACATGCATTTCAGAAATTGAGATTTTCAAGCTGGAGGCGACACGTTGCCTGTTCTTGACCCTGTCCGAGTGAAGAGTGGCATCCATTATTCACAGGCAGCTGCTGGAGTTTTGTAGTGGACGAGCCTGACGGAGCTGGCCCTTGTCTCGTTCACAACCCATCTACGTTTCATTCATCTCCCTGGAGCTTTTTTTTCGCGTATGACTTACATTTTCCAGTAAGATGTCTACCCAGTCACTTACTGTAAGACTAGTAGTCCTCCCTAAAGCTTTGACCTATTCTGATTCACTGGGAAAATGCTATCAAAGGTCAGCCCAGCCAGTATCCACCACGCTTTTAGCATCACGTCCGCGCACTGATGAGATTTACTCTACTCTGTACAGGAACACCGCAGCCAAGTCAAATATAAATACGTTTATAATAATTTGTGTCCAAAGCTCAGAACCTCTTACTCACCTTATAAAGCTTATGAGCAACATCTGGAAGGCGTCCAAGGATTATTATTGAATACACAATGATCCGACTCGAGAACCTTTGGCAACAATCAGCACTCATTTATGATGCAAATGCGCTGCAGTAAATGAGTGTCTGTGGCCCATGGAAACAAAATAGTAAACAATTATGTTTTATGACTGGATAAAATTGAGCATATCACCTATTCTGGCACACATTATAGCCAAAGTGGATCCATGTGTTCCTTAAAATTACATAATCTACTAATTTAAAAGTAATTGCTTTGATTTACTTTGCTGCTCTCTGGCATCTACATGGCGGACATCACCTGCGACACAGACAGCTGTCATTATCAGAGATGATACATCCACGGGAACGAGCTGGAGTACCGCTCAGTCATCATAGACTTAATGGACTGGTGTGAGCGCACCCACCTGTGCTTAAGTTGAAGGAGATGGTGATCGACTTCAGGAGGAGAAGAACATTACCACACTCACCGATAAACATCCAGGGAGAGGACATTGAGACAGTGGACAGTTTCAAGTACCTGGGTGTTCACCTCAACACTAAACTGGACTTTACCTTTGGAACCATATGTTCGGGGTCAGGAGATATGCAGCCATTGGTCATAACCACGTCAAACTTAAGCACAGGTTGTCTATTTACAAAGCAGGGCTGATCAATGAATCAGTCATTTTGCTATTTTAATTCAATATGGTGGTCACTATATTGTTTATTTAATTGTTCATTAAGCCTTAGATAATATAAAGTATATTGAGGATGAAAATGCTATGGGGTCCGGACTAAAGCCTCTCGAGTTCCAGTTGGGGACCCCTGCTCTACGCTGTGATCTGCTGGGCCCCCGAGCAGCACTGAGCGGGACAGGACGAGACTGAACAAGCTGGTCAGGTGGGCCAGCAGAGTGGGAAGGTGTTGGCCAAGGTCACATCCATCATGGACAACATCTCTCACCCACTGCACAGGACTGTGCTGAGCAGCTTCTTCAGTGACAGACTGAGACACCCTCAGGTCAAGGAGTGCTACAATTCTACTGTATAGTTATTATGTACAATAACCTCTGTGTTTACAAATGGCTGCAATCAATGTCACTGTCAAATCACAACCACCTGACTGTAAACATCTACAATATATTTTTGTGGCATATCAAGTGGTGAATGTTACCAACATATTGAGAGAGAGGCAGAGGTTTCATTTTAAATTACTGTATGTTTATTTGCTATAGCTGAATTTAAGTTGTTTTTTCTAAGAAAACACAGTTCCATTAAGTTAAATCTTGTGTTCAGATTCACAGTCCTTTCCGGTCACATAATTGATGGGTTCTTCAGTCCAGAATCTGGGCTTTTCAAGACCCTGGCAAAAACGTAAGGCAGCAACTTCACCCCTAAATAGTTTAATATTAGTTTTGCTGTAGATATTGTAAACAGATTTGCACAGATTGTATTCGACCCACCACTTCAATGGCATGGCCATGGACACAAGGGCTAGCATCCTCCTAGCTGGCTACACATGATGGACCCCAGCTCCCCAGGATAGCCAACTGTGAGTGCAGGACAGAGTGCCATTGGGGTGGTGCAACATGGACCTCACAACCACAGGCCTAAAAGAGACTTTAATTAGAATCTATATATTGTAAATCTGAATGAGCAGATGGGACTATATCTACCTGAGCCAACAGACAACCTGCTGTAAACACACCCAAACAGAGGAGGAAGTGTGGAAGGCAGAGAATGAGAAATAGGACAGGGGCGATTTTACACTGTGTGCTGCCACCTGCTGGCCGGACTGCTAAAGTCCACCTTGACACAGCTTCATTTTAAAGTGTTTTTATTTATTTATTTATTTATTTTATTATTATTACATTGATCTTGTTCTTGATAGCACATTTCCTCACTATCTGCACCCCCCGTGTGTTCTTAAGAGCTGGTGCAAGGGAACCTCTCCATTGCGAGATCAATAAAGTCTTATCTTAGCTTAACTTATCCTTTACTGGGCCCAATAATCATCCATTCCTCATTCCCTGGTGATGGCAATTAAGTTACTGTAGAACAGATTCATAGAGGCAGCCGCATTGTGCCAAAAACACACTAAAACTGCGCATTCACTCCAATCTCACAACACAAGTTAGGTGTATTGCCAAAGGACACAACAACTGGGCTGGACAGGGACCATTTCTAATCCCCATTTTCTTTTAAAGCTGTATTTCTTATTTTATCAGATTTCACAACCTGCAGGATAGCAACCATGATCACCTTTACAAGCTTAGATAAATACACATTCTCATCTATCATTTGGGAAAATAAATAAAACACTGCATCACACAATCAACCGTGTTAAAATAAAAACACATTCTGAATTCATTTAGATATGATTAATTCATTTGAGAAACATGTACCCAACAACAATGTCCCTGTAGGTGTATTTGACACAAGGTTAAACATGAGTGTATGAGAAATCCAATAGTAACCACACATGTACAATTACCATCCCCTTCAGCATGTCTGTTCTCAATGAAAACACTCGCTGACGCTGTAATTACCCCACAGCAGGTGCACACTTCCATCACAGACATGAACATGTGGGCAGAATACATCTACAGCATGTACTGTCACTCAATATACAAGCTCCTATTGTTGTGCAGAAGAATATCTCAAAAGTATGTCTATATAAATATTTAAAGATGAGCCTGTCCACTCTTTGTGTGTGTTCCGGTTGTGACAGATATTGATTTCGCTTCTGCCTCGAAACCCTCTCAAAAAGGGAATCTATAAATTCTTCAGGTGAACAGGATTTTGGCATTCAAGACTTCAGAGTGAAAAGGCCACAGCTTGTATCAGGCCCCACTTTGACATTTTAATCTCAAATCCAAATTCTGGTAATATCCAAGGCCACGTTAGGCTACTTCTTATAACATTCTGAGACGTCATAGCACTTTCCATTAATGTGACTATCTCCGGACAACATTAAGATCCAAAATAGCCCCGATGACAATTTCGGAAGATGATTGAGGACATGAGTCAGCTTTTGATGGAGGCTGACTATATTTTGGTTGAACAACTGCATTTTGTGCCCATTACAATAATGAAAGTGACTCATGGCCGGTGGAACAAGTGCGCTGGTGTTTTATAGGAGCGAGAGGCGAAACTCTCCCTCTGTCCTTTTCTTTATGGATTTGACTTTTGCCACTTACTGTCTCTGTCTGCCCATCTTTTCTTGCCAACCGAAGTTATAAATAATATTAGGGAAATGAATGGCGGTCAGGAGGGTCACTGCATGGGGCCTGTCACATTTCAGTCAGCCGCTGATTGATACATCGTGGATTAACTGCGGTAAATGTGAAGGCTGTACAGAAACAGCCATTTGGAATGATGTATTATTGCTCTTCCTTTCTGTGGAAAACAACAACGAAATAGCTTCAAAGAGACTGAGCTAAGCCTTCACATCTCAAAGTGAATTGAAAAAGTTTTCGCTTGCGTCAGATGGTGAAATTGCACCGGTCAGAACAAACGTTAAACGGGGAATGATGATGCAATGAGTGAATGTTTATGGACAATTATTATGGACATTGTGACGATGGAGAAGAGTAGCACACATTATTGACAGGCAGCAGGGTCAGTCACGCACTTGAATAATTAAGCTGTTGTGGCTAAAAGTCAGTTAATATTTAATATATTCATTACAGATGCAACGCTCGCACTATTAGCTTGACCAACATACTGTATTATGTATGATTCTGTACGTCCAAAAATCAGTGGTGAAGAGTGCACACGACGAGACACAACCACTAACAGGGGAATATACTTATAAATAAGTAAGTTTGCCCTTGGTTTGAGTGACCAATTTCAAGAAATCTGCCAATGTGGTAAGATGTTTACATAAATACATAATT
>OMNZ01045949.1:0-12709 GCA_900303255.1 Lesueurigobius sanzi | reverse complement strand
GCGAACCGCACCAGATGAACGATATGTAATGTTCTATATAAAAGAAAGAAGTGTCTTGCAATCTTTTCTTGAGTGCTACTCCCAAAAATGGCACTCGCCATGATATCAGAGTACCAGTATGCCATGTTATGTTATTTTGGGTACCACAACAACAGAATGAGGCATGATGCCTCCCTCACAGCCTACAGGAAATGAAGCTCAGTAATAATAACCTGAAACATTTCCATTTGTATTGTGCTTGTAATGTAACAGACACTATCAGGATGTAACATTTGGCAACGCAAACATCCACTGAGGACCAAAGGCTGTCAAAATATCACACAGTAAATCCAGCTCGATGTTATCTTGGCAGACGGGGAGAACAGCGTGGATCTTAAAAGAAAACACTTTGTTGAGGAAACGCTCTGCTCTATGTCATAGTTGTAGCAGACAGTGTCGGCCGGAGGTTGGTTCTTTGGTATTGGGTGATTGTGGTTGCGCTGGCTGTGATTCACTGAGAGCTGGGAAATATCTCCAACATCTGCTGCTAGGTCTGCTAAGTCAAAATCAGCTTTATTAGCAGTTTGTTTTCAGGGCAACAGTGGTGCAGATGGTAGAGCGGGTTGTCTCATGACCGAAAGGTTGCTGACTAATCATAAGCCACTGTAGCAGCTGACCAATCAGAAGCCACTGTTGCATGCGGCTTACACGTGGCTCAGAGGAGACGGTTATTGATCAGGCTCTTGAGCAGAAATGAAGCCTGTTATAAAAACGGAGGCGGAGTCTAACTCCAGATCAGGACGACAGCAAAGTGCTGCAGACACTGCATTTAACCAGACTTTATCTGGCTCTGAAATCACCATGCATTAGGGGATTTTTGGAATTGTGAATCATAGTATATCTGGCAATACTGGCAAGACTATTATGCTTTGTGCAATTTAAAGTTGATTTTATATATTTTAAATTAATAATTTAAAAGTGTTAATAAACAAAAAGACAAAATATTATGTTTATATGTTTTTCCGAAAAATTATCCGATCTGATCCGAGTTTTTTGATCCGTTGCGCCCCTATACATTTCCTAGTGCATTGGATGACTGTCATATGAAAGGGCTATACGAAATAAGAGTCCTCAGAATCTGCTCATGAACAATTTTCCTGGCAGTTGTTGAAGGTCATGTAAACGTTAGATCAGGGATATTTGAGTAGTTTCTGTTTCATTTTTCAAGTTGAGTAAACTCACAATAAATTGCGTCGCACAACCACTAACCATGAGTGGAAAAAAAGATTTTTGTGCGATCATTCATATTCTATGAAAAATGGCCAAAAGATTAAAAGGATATGTAAACGTATGAGCACATCTGTTTTTTCATGTTGACTGGTAGGTTTTCACTGCATTGCCATCAGTAGGGAAAACCTGCCAGAAAACGTAAAAAAAAAATAGATCCTGGAGGGTTATAAAGGCCGCTGTGTATCCACCCATACATATAATATGTATGGGTGGATATAATATGCAAAATATCAAGGGATTTTTTTTTTTTTTCCATAAAACATTGCATACTGCACCTTTAAAATCTGTTGGATCTGAGTGTTGGAAAAAAAAAGTATGACCTCGCCTTTTTATACAAACCACTGCATGTTTTTTCAGGTTTTACAAATACATATATCTTTCTTGCTCTTTTTGTCTAGGTTCTCAGTCATACAGGAGTTGTCCATCATAGGCAAAGATTCTTCAGTCTTCATCTGTTCTCTGTAGTTGAAGTGTAGGACGTTTCGATCTTAGTCCAAAGATCGTCATCAGCTTAATAAAGACTTGAACACGTTCGTGGGTCTCTTAAGAGTAAACCAGAAGGAGAAGTTAAACTCTAAGTCCCGCCTCTCTTGGTGCTAAAGGTTGGAAAACATCTTAGCCTATTCATACAACATGGCTCGTTACCTCTGTATTGTCTCACCCAGGGCTAAGTTCTAAGACTGTTGACATTTCCCGTTGGCCCTGCTTCGCCCAGTAGTCCAGGCTCATTAGCATGACAGTGCGATGGTTTCTTGCTCTTTTGTCCACTCTAGTTTCCTTTCCTTTGTATAAAATAAGATCAAGACATGTCTCATGGATACGCAGAAAGAAAGCAATCACACGAATCACTTGTTTTAAGATCCACAAATGTCCCCTGCCCTATGCTTCTTGCTGCAAATGTCCAATGTGGAGGAAAGGTGTGATTGTAATGTACACAATACGTAATGTTATGCTGGAAACAGTGAATGGTTGGATCTGGAGACCTCCGTCAGGATAAAATATAAAAGACTGTTCTTATGGACAGAAATGCTCTGCACCTACATGCATGCAGAAAGCTCCAAGGCCCTTATCCAAACCCGCCGTGTCCGCTGCTCTCCGTGAAGCGCAGGCTGGATGACTCACGCTCGCTGTAGGATATTGCACATATTGGTTTAGTGGCTTTGGTGATTTCCCCTCTGCGACGCACTGCCACTCGCTGCCCCCGGAGCCACTAATGAGCCATTTGCACAGCTGTCCAAATACAGCAACGGCCTGTCACGTCGAATAGGTTTGTGCCAAGTCGCTTTGTCAGATAATACTGTATGAAAACATCCACCTGATGCAAAATACTTGGAACAAAATGGATATTATCATTTAGGGATTTCCAAAATCATTCATAATTTAATTTGTTTTATTTTCCCCTCAGAAGTCACTAAAGTAGTTTTAAGTCCAAACCCACAGTCCCCAATAGGGCTCAAATTTAACTTGGGGGAATTACTTTCTGTGAGAAAAGATTTACTTTAATAAATGATTGAATGACTGCCAGGGAGTCAGACAGTCAACACAGTTCAGGCGGAGAATCTATTTGTTATGTGCTACTTTATTGAATACATGCTTTTGTATGCATATTGCGATATTGAGTATTGTGAGCTTTGATCCTGTACACCTCGGTCATTTCTTCTCCTACTGCAGAAACACTCAGACCTGCTCCTGGATTTTATTGCGTCAAAAGGAGCATTTTTCAAACACAGAATCCGTGACTGGGTCCTTTTGTGTTTAAAGAGAGTTCTTCAGTGGCACTTTGTATTTACTAGCATGCTCTTAGGTGAAACATAGCGTTCCCACAGCTTCATGGCGGGGTCACTCCAGGCCAATTTGAAATCCTGATCATCAAAATCTTTCAATTTGTATTCTTTTCCATACACATATTTTCAGATTTTAAGGGGAGACACTGCAGGCAAAACTTACTTTTTCAATTTTCAGGTTTTGGGTCAGTTTGCTCTTAACCTCTTAAGCCCGAGGCCTTTCTCTCCAAAAATCATCAATAAATGGCTTCACGCAACCACTAACCATGAGTGAAATAAAGGTTTTTGTGTTATCATTCATATTCTATGAAATGCATACGTTTACATTCCAGGGTATGTGGCCACAACTGTATATGGCCAATTGTAACTTGAATAACCATTTTCTCAAAATGCATTTTTCTCACATTTTGGCATCTCCACTTTATAGCTCCTACAGCGTCCAAACTTTCCATCTTGGACTTAATAATATTATTCAGAGAAATTGTTCAATATTTAATTCCTAGCTGGATTTATTGAGTTTTGTACAACTAACGTATTACTACTTTATAATCACACATCCATTTAGTCAAAAACTAAACAAGATATCCAAAATCCCCTATGAACAGATGTTTGTAATTAATATACCAACAAAATAAAACCATTCATTGAAATCAAATAGATATAAAAATATAGGCAATTTTGGAAATTCTTAGGCATAAAGTTCATTATTTGTTCTGTCCGTAGTTTAAAAATAGTCAATAATAAATAGTTAATAGTATAATAGTATAAAAGATCACAGTAAAAAACGTTCCCCTATTCATCTGCAGTGTGTCGCCTTAATACATTAAATACTGAAGTACCTAAAATAATGTTTTTAAGCGTCATGCATACGTATGTTCTCTTTAAAGGTTTTGGTTTCTGTATTATATTTAAAGATGTTGCTTGAGAGGTGATTGATTTCATAAAGCACAGAATGCTGGCAGTAATTTACCTGCGATACAATCATTATTCAAGAGGATTTGCCGTTGGAAACTTAAACCTAATCCCAGGTTCTTGCAGGGCTCATATAGTAAACACAGCGCGCCCCAGTGTTGTGGGCTGATGTGTTCACCAGCCTGCTCTGTGTTGTCCTGCCGTCTGGGGTCACTGGGCCTGGTTTAGTCTGTCACTCTGGTGTAAATTAACGCTGAGGAGGGAAATGGCTTTAGCAGGCGCTCTCGGCTCCGGCGCACGCTGGCTGTTAGTCTGTGTGTGAGTCCCCCTAAATCAGCCTTTATTTCAGCCAACACCGTGCCTATGAAAGTATAATCACACATCCATAAGTGAGTGCAACACACATCGCAGACCGAGGTGGATGACGGGTTTGGACCACGAAGAACGAGGATCAAATCACTTACCTGCGGCTTCTTTAGTTTCATAATGAACAACAGATTGGACACATGATGGTGCGTTCACACCAAAGCCTGCGCGGACGGCAAAGGCTTCGGTTTTACATTCAGAATATATGATAGAACCGTGTCAAGGGGCGTCAAGAGCGTTTGCAGCTTTTCTCACGTTTCAAATGTCTGACAAGTCTCAAGCTTCCCGAGCGCAGACGCAAAATTTCGAAAGTCTGAACTTTTGGAGAAAGATGCAGCACGGCATCCAGAGAGGCTCGGTCTAGTGACGCAATTCACGTACCGAGATGAATCCAGGAAGAAGCGGGAAAACAACGAAAACAATGGAGGTGCAGCTAAAGTCTCAGTTCCCCCGTCATAACATCACATTTGCCATTTTAACGCACGGTGGGTTAAAAACTGCCCTGAGATGAGGGAAATATTGTCTTGCTGTGGCTCTGGGCGCTGGTATCGGAGTGTGCTGTCTCTCCATGCTGCAGAAACGTGACCGAAGAGTGTTGATCATATGGAGAGCTAATTGGCTAGCTCTTGGTCGAAGGTCGCTAGCACAGGGATTGTTTGCGGAAGCCGGAAGTGCCCATTGACTTACATGTAAACTTTTTGGCCCCTCTTTAACTCATTATTGGACATAGTGTTGTTAATATGGCCTTTGTGTGCTTGTCCTGCCACGCACTACACCATCCTGTTCTTTGTCTTTTAAAAATCAAAATCTACTCTTAATGAAAAGGAGCAAGAGATAAAAAGAGCAAGGGCAGCAGCGGGGGCAGGAATGAGATGGATGTACTGTAGCTTGTGGAAGGGCCGAGGGGCAGGCAGCAGGGTACAACCACGGAGAAGAGATCTTCCATTGTAGAAATAAACCGGTAACAGAGAAGCCCCTCCCAACACGCATCCCGATCATCTTTGACAATTGTCTCACAATACAATACACAAGCGTCCAAAGAGAGGTGTTTTAAGTGTTTTTGCCGTCCAGAAATCATTTGGTCTGAACAAAGCATTAAAGGAGACCTACAATGACATGCAATATTGACTATTTGCGCCGTTGACCAGGTCACCGCGGTCTCTGGCTTTTCTTCTTTTACTGCTGAAGTGTTACAATCTGTGTTTTCTGTATTGCAATATGCTGGTTATTTTCATACATGTTCTCCATATTTTTAAGTTCATAACCCATTACCAAACCAATTCTGAGTCATTCTGCTCTCCAAGTGTCTTCATCATGACGCCATTGATTTAGCTAGTATGCCGTTTGCTGAATAAGAATGCTTGATTTTACTGTTTTACAACATGCAGAGGGCTCTCCAGGCCTGTTTAAAGTCCTGACCAGACCAATCGCTCACTCATTTCCTAATTTAAAACATAAACATATCATAACGTGTAATTGTAATATGTTTAAATGCCGACTGTCAAACCATTCCTGCCTGATTTAAAAGTCGACACGATCCTATGAAACGATTGTAATGTAACATAATCTCTTTGGCTCTCCCATATGGAGCTTTTTATGGCATTACTAGCATCCATTTCCCCTGATATTGTTCCCGTTCCAACCCGCCCCCTCTCTTTGTCTTCCAGGCTGTTTCTTAAAAGCCACAGTGGGACGGCGGGACGACAGAGCAGCCTGGTGATCCACGGAGCAGACTTCAGCACCAAGGACGTGGACAACGACAACTGCATGTGCAAGTGTGCGCTCATGTTGACCGGGGGTAAGAGGCTATACATGCACCTCCACTGCTGCCAGGGCACATGTGCTGGGACAGTAACCTGTAGATTTAAGACAGGGTCCACAATGGCCAAATATGTGTCTCCGGTTTTTACTGTTGTGCTCAATATACTTTGAATGGAAGAAGCAGAAAGGCAATGCAAATCCAAGTTATGACTAAGCTGAAAGGATTTATCAAGCAGAGAATCTCTTGTTGTTTGGGCGCAGAGCAGGGGTAAACAATAGGGATGCAACGGTTCACTCAAGACATGATTCAATGCGATTTTTGATGTGAAAATCACAAGTTCGATTTGATTCAATACATTTAATGTGCTGAAGTTTTAATAATGTTTTCAAATAAAATATTTTTTTCCTATTTTAGTAACAAGCACAAATAGCCCAACAGAATCACATGTTCTGCTGTATTGTATCAAAATACATTCTAGTGCAAAACATTCAAGTTTTTAGCTCTTATAGAAGATACTGTATTCTTCATCGACAATGTTTTGGCACACTTCATGGTAAATAGCAGCATGACACTTTTTGTGTAATATGTACTAGAGGGAATCTCTTTTTTTTTCATTATTTTTTTTCGAGAGGGGATGACTTATCGTGGATGCACATAAAGTAATGAAAGCCCTAATTTTCAACCACAGAATCAGGCTGTAACGCTTTGGCAGCACATAAGATTTGCTTGTGTTTATCGACAACAGTCTGAGATTTTGGCCACGTTACCTTGTCTGTCTGTCCCGCTCGCAGCAGATGAGTGCACTGCTGCCACACATCTGATCTGCGCGAAGGTGGCGCGTCCTCAAACTTTGGTCTGTCAGTTTCCTCGCTCACCATGGTTCTTTCTCATCTCTACAAACACAGCAGCTAAACCACGTGTTGCTTCTCTCCGCCTTCCAGGCAGATAAAGCAGGGGGAGGAGTTTCCCACAGACAGAGAGCTCAGAGGCCGCTGCTTCTCAGTGAGACAGAACGTACATGGGGAAACATTAGAAACATCTGACAATACTATTATCATCTAAAATCTTTGATGGATTCATATAGAACTTATTTTGTGCATTGAATCGAAGAGGTCATATTGAACGATTCGATATCGAGAATCGTTGCATCCCTAGTAAACAATGTCAACCATAATTTTATACAGTGTGTGACTGGAGTTTAATCACAACAGTTTCATCAAGATTCATTCAAGACTTTGTTTGCGGAAGTTTTTATTGGTGCAAAAATTATAAGAAAACATAGAATAGAGTAGGACAGAATAGAATAAACAAAACAGTACAATCAAACTTAAACCTTTGGCTACATCTGTAAATTAATATTGAAACATTGTGATAGTATTTCTCCTGATGGGGGTGGGCAAACTTACAAGACAAAGTGCTAATTGAGTGAGTGTTTGGGTAAAGATAGCAGGGCAGTCACAAACTAAATGTACAGTATGTTGAAAATACCACAAAGTAGGAAAACACCCCATAGGAGAAAGTGGTTCATCGTCACATTCCAACTGAAAACAATGAATATACCTAACCCCAGTCTGAGTGTAAATGGCAGGTCTAGAGGTGGCCTGAGTCATCTGTGCAGTTGGCGCCTCTCTCTAAATGTCAACCCAACCTTCCTCTAAATACCAATAAAATGCAGCGTTGTGCCCAGTTTTAGCAGAACAACAAACAGGCGTAACCAAAGCAACCAAGTCACTTTTTATCCTTAATTGGACCATTCGGGCTCCCGTCAGCAATGTCAAGCTCATTAAAAATGTCTTTTTATCCCCACATTATTCTACAGAGCTGCATTCTGACATGGGAAAAGTTACAAATGTGATAGATCCCATTTTGAAGTTGTTCTCCGTGTGCGTTTCGAGCAAAATAAATGTATTTGATTGGCGACCAAGCCCGTATTAGTCACCAACAGATTCATCGTGTAATATGTGAAATCCCTTCAGCTTTGGACGATATAGTGATTCCACATACACACTCCGGTCTGCACCTATGGCCTTTATCCCGTGGTCCTCAAGCTCCGGGCGCGGCCCCAAATGTCGCACACATTTAAAATGACTGGCGCTGGTGCGGTGTAAGGGGATCTGGGTGACCTGGCCCTGGAATTAATCAAGCATCTCCAGTGCGTTCACATTGGAGATTGGGTTTAGGTCATTGCAACAAGAAGCTGGCAAATGTACGCTGATCAACACGTGCTGTACCGGCTGATTTATGTCGTGGCTGTAGCTGTGAGCTCACAGAGGCAGCAACACGACTGCAGCAGCCTGTTACAGGGTTTCTTCTATTGCATTTGTATAACAAGAGGCATATGGTGAAAGCCTCCTCTGCCAATTCAGTAAACCATTTTAAAAGTGACAAATCGTGCAAAATTTACTTTTTTGGGCTTTAAGCCATTTTTTAACATTGTTCCATAACTAAAAACATACAGCTGTGCTCAAAGGTTTTGCCATTTTTCATAGAATATGAATGATAATACAAAAATATTTCTTTCCACTGCAAAGCCATTTATTGCCAAAGAACTGAGTTTACTCTTTTGAAATCCTAATGAAACAGAAACTACTCAAATGTCCCTGATCTTTATATGACCTTCAACAACTGCCAGGGAAATTGTCCAGGAGCAAAGAAAAACTTACTTCAGCTGAAATACAGGACTCTCTGAAATAATGTATGTTTGTTTCAAGATGCACAATATGTAAACTTTTGATCAGGGACATTTGGCGAGTTTCTAGTTGAAAAGCGTAAACAAACAGGTTTTTTGACAATAAATGGCTTCACGCAACCACTAACCATGAGCGAAATAGAGGTTTTTGTGTTATCATTCATATACAATGTACCTGGAGAAGAATTTTCCTTAATTCATACAGTTTTGAGTTAATCCTGTTTAATCCGTTTCTTCCTGGTTGATTTATATGGTGCACCCCTTCCACCTGTACTTCCTGGGTAATTTTGCATCATTGTTCAAGCCCAAAACTCCACAAAAAAATCCAACATTGGCTACGATCCGAGCAGTTCTACGCTCAAGGTGTGCACACCACAGCCACAGAGTTGCTAGACACATTGTTAGATGAAAAAAATATATATTTTCTTTATCAGGTTATTCTTAATAATAAAAATAATGCATTAGTCTTATATATGCACTTTTCCAGGCGCTCAAAGTCCAAGTTATTGGACTATTTGACAGAAGTACTAGGACATACGTGGGATGTCACAACATAGCAACAGCATGACAAGAACCAGCAAAAGTGGCAATTCCTCGTTGTTATTACTTATTTTTTCTGGAATATTGAGGGTTATGTTTAGAAGGAATGTGCATATCTCAACAAACAGTAAGAATAAAGTTGTTTTCCTGCTTTGTCCGCAGGAGGTGATCTCCTTTTCATGAGAACCCACCGCAGTAGCCTGAATGTTGCGCTGTTGCGATTTCCAAGACAGGCCTGAAAACAGATGCAGATTAACCCCAGAAAACCGCTGCTGTAGAAAATCTGATTTTATGTGAACCACTGCCTCGATGTGTCTGTGGCTTATCAACGGCATGAGTACACAGAGTGCCCACTTTTATGGTGCTGTACAGCCCTAAAATGAAAACAGTGCATGGTACAATGTGGTAGTGATTAGGACCAAGAGAGAACTATTGATCGATCCAGTTTCAGTGAGAAATCTATACTTTTTGTTCACAATTAGATAATAATTAGACAAGAAAAGGCTCTGTAAGGCTCCTAAGCTCGACAAATCAGCGAGACACTGCAGGTGAATATGGAAAAGAAGTTCATATATTAGAAGTTTTCCGTCATTTTATGTTTGCATGAAAAAAAAGAAGCATTTTATGTTTAAAAATGGCCAAAATTGCCTATGTTTCAGCAATCAAATCTAAATAATGGATAAAGTTAGGTTTAATTGTATTGTTTTATGTATTAGATACAAAGATTTGTTCTGATGGGATTTTGGCTATTCTGGTTAGTTCTGGAATAAACTAGTTATTAGTGAATTAATATCTATAGATAAGATAAGATAAACTTTATTGTCCCAGATATAGGAAATTTGTCTTGGGCTATGCTGCAGCCAAACCAGTGCACATACAGTAAGAAACCAATTAAAATGCATACAAAGACACAATTGAATATAAATAGCAATAAAACAATCCATAATGTCCATTGTCCACACAAATACCCATCCCGTTGATTGAGCCTGGTGCTCTGTGCTTAATCTATATACAGTAGCTCTGTTCAACAGCCCAAAAGAAAAAGGTACAAAAGAGTTTTTATATCTGTTCAGTCGGCAACGGGGGACTCTAAACCTCCTTCCAGAAGGCAACAGTTCATACTCTGAGGACAGAGCATGTGATAGGCGAAGTTGAAGTGTAGGACGTTCCGTTCTTCATCCAAAGAGCTTCGTCAGCACTGAGCAAAATTGGCACGCTCGTGGGTCTTTTATGGTGAACCAATGGGAGGAGTCCAACCTTTAGAATTAAGAGAGGTGGGACTTACAGGTTAACTCCTCCTACTGGTTCATCATGAAAAAAGAACTTCGGGAGAGAGACCCTAGACTTGGCATGCAAGGTATCAGATCCTAGAAACCACCTCAGGTTTAATCTTAGATGTAGAAAGAGCCAATAAATTCCCTTGCCAACTTCCCAACAGACAAATTCAAAATTACATTTACACACAATTACAGGAAGACAGACAGAAGGGTAGAAGGCCGGATTAAAAGCGGTTGCAGCTTTGATTGTCTTTCATCCACTGTTTAAGGTGCAGTTTGAAAGTGGCCAGTGATGGACCTTCTCTCATGGACAGAGGAAGCCTTCCAATAATGAGACCCTTTGACAGACAGCACAGTTTGACCAGATGTGGCATATTGTGCATCTTGAAACAAACATTAATTTTGTCAGAAAGTCCTGTATTTCAGCTGAAGCGAGTTTTTCTTTGCTCCTGAACAGTTTTCCTGGCAGTTGTTGAAGGTCATGTAAACGTTAGATCAGGGATATTTGAGTAGTTTCTGTTTCATTAAGATTTCAAAAGAGGAAACTCAGTTCTTTGGCAATAAATGGCTTGGTACAACCACTAACCATGAGTGGGAAAAATATATTTGTGTTATCATTTATATTTGATGAAAAAGTGGCAACAAAAAAGATATGTAAACTTTTGAGTTGTGCCTCCAGTGTCTCCCCTTCCAAATTTTATTTTGTGGGATTAGGATAAGTATTTGGTTCCTAACTGACCTTAAAAATATCTGAACTATTGCTCCTAAAACATTTTCTCATGAAGATTATCCTGCTCTATTTCATGTAGATTTGACAACAACTATTGGAACCCCTCTGAAACATTTTTCATATCCATCTCATAAAGTATTATCAAACCAGTGCATAACAAGCTGCAGGTCACAGTAACCTTTACGCAAAAACAATTCTCTGATGAATTGATGGGAGTCCTTAAACATATTTTACAATATTTCTTTCAAGCTTGTCCAAAAATATAAGATGGGATTAAAGTATTGACACACAACCTGGCAGCATGCGAGTGCAATAAGACTTAAAATATAGTAGCACATGTAACATCCCTGGCTGGATTTGATCTGGGGAGGACTTGATATATTTCACAGTTCAGAAACGTGTGGGATGTTTGTGCCGTACTGTTGCTATACTGCCCCACACAGGCAAAGAGCAGTGTATATGCTCTTTGCATATACACTGCAAAGAGCATATACACTCATCCGACGCATGCTGCGCATGCGTCGGATGTTAACACTGCGTTACGCTTCGGCTCCCGTCAGAGCACTGCCTTTTTCCCGTTTTTATGCACATATCGATGTTTTTGTGAAATTGCTGGTGCTCGGATCAACTGTAAACCACCTTCGACGCCAGTTTTACTTGGAATATTGTACTAGCGAGGCGCCTTTTCCAGGATATCCAGCCTCGTTCCACGGATAGGGCTCTGCTAGCGTGTAACATGTTAGCCTAGCCAAACAAACGCCGGGCAGCCGCTCTTAAGACGGTACCGCCCTCCCTGCCGATTTGTTGCTGGGGATTGGATCAACCATAGCCAGTCTTACGTGGATTATTGTTTACGCACTGCGCCTTCTCCTGGATCCCTAACAACGCCCACCCACGCTCACCTATTTGCTACGCTAGCAAATAGGCTAACCGCACCGAGCGGTGCGGTTAGCCTATTGTTAGCCTCTCGGCTACGCACCGGGTCGCCCCCTCCTTTTTTACTTCGCTCGTACGGTATCGCCCCCCTGCGGAACTGCTGGAGATGGATCAACTGTAAGCCCACTTCGTCACCGGTTTTATTTGGATAATTGTTTTTGTGGACGTCTGCAAGCTAACAAGCTAGCAGACGCCTGGGTGAGTAGTCTCGGTTGCGTCACTGCATACGTCACTGCATACGTCACTGCATACGTCACTGCGTACGTGCAGTTAGCCTGTGCTTCGTTAGCCAAACTGCTCGCCGGGCTACAGCGTCTACTCGTTTACTCCTTTGTTACCCTCTGTATCGCTATTCCTGCGGGCTACAGTTGTGATTGGAACAACTGGAGCCCGTTTCGACGCCAGTTTACATGGATTATTGCTTTTCCTGATGCTGCACCTCTA
>OMNZ01045948.1:0-11233 GCA_900303255.1 Lesueurigobius sanzi | reverse complement strand
CGGTTTGGCCTGCGATCATCACCCCAATTTTGATCCCAATTTTGATCCCCTAAAAATTTACAAAAATTCCATTTTATTTGACCAAACAATCACCGTTGGCAAATATTTGAGTTATTTCAAGTCTGTAAGACAAACCGCTCAACGGCGCCCCCTATGCAGATTGCATGGGGGCCCCCGAGACTTACTTTAACCTCTTATACCCCACAGGACCCAAACTGGACACATAAGGCGCAGTGGGCCCAAAATAGTTGACAAAAGCACCATCAAATATGAAAAATTTGACGATTCAATTGTGATTTGAAAACATAAAAACTCAGGTCCACTCTAAAGAAACGTAAAGTCGGCAATGTTGATCATTTATGGGGCAACTGACAGATTTTTCTGAAAGGTTTAGAGATCCCTGCCTCCACTTCACCGAGTCCTGTGCAAATAAAGACCCAGAACATTATCTAACCCAGGGGTGCTCAAATTCAGAGCTCCCAGGAGTTTAACCTCTTATACCCTACAGGACCCAAATTTGGCACACTGGGGTTTAAGGGGTTAAATATGACTTTATTAGAAATTACTTTTCACTTGCCCATTTTTTTCTGTGATCATTAGTTGTTTTTTCACTGTTCATAAAATGTGATTTGTTTACACACAATAAAAAATAAAATAAAACATTTGTGCTCAGCAACAAACAGCGGTCTCAAAGAAAAAAGGGAAACGCTAACATTCTTTCTTCTATTAATCAAAATACTCCATGTACTATCTATTCTGATTCTATTTTTGTTGACTAACAATGAAGAGGGAATGTGTAAAATTTAAACTGTTAGCTGTGGGTTTGGTCTGAACACACCATAATGCTAAGAATTATTAGCCTCCAATGCTTCATGTTTATTGTTATTTTCTTTGTTTGCTTTTACAATGTACTGAAGAAGGACAAAAATAAATTTCACCCTAATACCAGGAAACAAATGGGTACAGGGCCTTTAAACGGTGACAGTAAGAACAATGTAACATGTAAGACTTTCATCTATGGGAATATTTCCGTTTTCCCATAACCATTAGACTTTTTGACATGCTTAAAATGATAAACACTTGCACAGATGTTCAAAAATAATGATGAATTAAAAAAAATAACCCACTTTGAAATGTTTGAAACGACAGAAGGTTCACATGTCCATCATAGCGCTGTTAATTTGCCGGCTGAAAGGTCAGTAGCGTGCTTTAAAGCCTTGAGCACATTCCCCAACACATTCAATACATCCTCGATGAAAAACCTCTTCTCTGTGGACTTCAGTCGGGAAAAAGTACAAAAATATTCACCAAATAGTTGTGATTTTTTAACTTTTGCTAATTTCCAGTATGAATGGACCAAGACCTTTCCCTTGTGCAGCTGCATAAATGTGGGTCAACCTTAGTTAAATGCGATTTGACAAAAAACTGAGGAGCCATTAAAATTTACGGAACAAGCGGTCAATGGAACATTTTGACCATTGTAATAAAACTTTAAAGGTTGGTTTACACCAAGGTTTTGGTTTTGTTTACATTGTCTCTGGTCTGAATGTTTAAGGTTAGAATGGCAATTAAAAAAACAGATATTTACGTTCCATTTGGTTGTAAACACACGCAGCCAAACATAAGAGCATTTTTTTTTTGGTGGTAAAAAGAGCAATTGGCAACAAACGTAAACATTTAAAAAGACAAGGTCCTTCTTTGTTTAGTGTTGTACACATAGTGTGTACAAGAAAGATGGAGGGAGCCTGCGTTGCTTTCCCCATAGCGTTCAGCGCGGGTTAACAAAGCCAATTCATGCTAGCATTTCACCAAATCTATATTAAGGTATGTGCGAGTTCTCTTTAAATGTTGAAATTATTGAACAGGACGGTGTAGCGTGTGGTAAGACAAGCACTTATGGGTCATATTAACAAGACTATTTCCAATAATGAGTTAAAGAGAGGCCAAAAAGTTTACATGGAAAGTCAATAGGAGCTTCTGGGTTGTGGAGCCAGTATGCTAACTGGCTTCGCGGAGACCTAGCCAATTGCATCTCCATCATACACTCTGTGGTCGTACATCAACTTAGCTTCATTTAATCGGTTATAGTCTATTTGTGTAAAGGGACATTTTTCATAAGAATGGTACAGTTTTGAATGAGAAATGCCAAGACGTGTCCACTAACTATGACATTTAGCCAGGGCCGGCCCAAGCATTCACAGGGCCCTAAGCAAAATGATGTCATGGGGCCCTTGCAGCTTCAATTTAATTTCAAATGGATATACAGTATATTGCCATAAATGAGACACAGTCAGGAGTCAATTTCCCCATCCTTCAACCTTCAATGTTTGTAAAAGAAAGTAAAGGCTAAACTGCACAAAGAAATCAAGAAATGTGTCAAAATGATTTTTAATTTATATATTTGCCCTTTGTCACTCATTTCAAAATATCTGCCACTGGATCAAGTTTTTTATTCTTAAATTAAGGAAAGAATATCTACACACAAAATTAGATGAAAGCAATAGTAATTTACTTGAAATAAGAATATTGTTGATTGTTTGTATTGTTTTCTCAATTTAAGAATAAATAACTAACCACATTCATAGAATTAACTAAAATCCAAGACAAATATGGACATTTTTAAGAAAGGTTTACTTCTGTTTGCTGTGTAGTTATTTTGAGGAGACATCTGAGGGACATTTATGAGGCACACAACACCAGTAGCACTATTGGGGGTGGTCTCAGGGCCCTAAGCAGCTGCCTATTAGGCTGGGCCGGCCCTGCATTTAGCATTGAATAATAGGGAAGGGGAAAGGGAATCTTATTTGTATAGAGCTTTCATATGACACAAGTCATCCAAAGCACTAGGCAATGAGGGTGAAGTGTAAAACATGTAAACGTTAGATCAGGGACATTTGAGTAGTTTCTGTTTCATTATGAAGAGTAAACTCAGTTCTTTGACAATAAACCACTAACCTTGAGTGGAAAAAAATATTTTTGTGTTATCATTCATATTCTATGAAAAATGGCCAAAAGATTAAAAGGGTATGTAAACTCATTGCGGTGATGCCTTCAAAGGCGTGGTGCGGTCCAGGGATTTTCCACAGCTACATGTCCTCACAAAACACAACCAAAGAGAGAGGGGCTGACATTCTTGCTCTGTATAAATTTGTCTTTGCGCGATAACTCACAAAAGCAGGTGGATATCTCTGGCTCTACATAATCCTGCGGTTTCATTAGTGATAAAAAACAGAACGCGGCGGAAGGACAGCGCTAGCAGCTACATTTCCGCACCCTCCGAACCCGAGATGTTTGTCTGCACCTTGGTCCAAACCGAGCTGCCGCCTACAAACTAGAGCGGCCATCTTAAATATGGAGGTTTTCTACATACAGTCAATAATAATAACGGAATTACAGCACACAGCAGCCTCCGGGATATAATTTAAGATACAGGTCTGTTGTTATTCAAAGGCAAATCTCTAATCTGTAATCCAAATGTAAGGGGAACTATGCTCATATTATTCTATTTTACTAGTTTGAGACGTCTCCTACAAAGTCAAATGTGTCATTTTATATTGTCCACACTGCACTTTTGCTGTATAGACATAAGTGTGAGGAAAAAGTATTGCAAGTTTAGTCATTTTAGATTTTCATGTAATAATAAAACACAAAAAGCCTAAATTTACTATATATTCAGTGACAAAATCTAAATATTGGATTAAGTCAGGTTAAAATGTTTGGTTTTGTTGATATATTAGATTATTCAGAAGGGATTTTAGATGTCTTCTTTTTGAATAGGCTAGTAAAAATTCAAATTTGTTTTCTTGGGTTTTAGCACTTAATAAATCAGGCTAGGAATTAAATATTGTAAAAACTGTATGAAAAAAGAGTGTAATAAAAAACACATTTCAAGAAAAGAGGCTTTAAAATGTTGAACGGTCTGCACATACAGTATGTGTGTATCCCTGCTACTGTTTGCCGCTGGCGTCTCCTAGAAAGGAAATCAATACAACAGTATTACAGCCATAGAGTGTATATAATGATGGAGGTACAATTGGCTAGTCCTCTGTGAAGCCAGTTAGCATACGGGGGCGGGCTCCGGAACCCAGAAGCTCCTATTGACCTTCCATGTAAACTCTCTGGCCCCTCTTTAACTCATTATTGGATATAGTCTTGTTAATATGGCCCTCAAGTGCTTGTCTTACCACGCGCTACACCGTCCTGTTCTTTGTTTGTTCTTTGCGTAATTAAAATATATAATGGGGCTGGTGAGGATTTCAAATTGGCCTGGGGCACCCTCTGCAGGCAGTTGTGAGAATGACACATTATAAAACAGTGACAAGCTTAATGAACACACTTTGAGCACAGAACAGGTCCAGTGAGGGATTTTGACTTCGAAAATGAAATGAAATCCAGGAAATGACCAAAACTGTGTGAATAAAGTGAAATGCTATTCCAGGAACAATGTTAGAACATTAGCCTGGCCTTAGCCATCCGTAAACTCCGGTCAATTTTTATTTCCCTACATGTACGTCTGGGTCTGTTCTCAGTGGCTGCGTTAACATCGGTTGAATTGAGTCGGACCATTCAGCGAGCGGGGGAGGCGGGTGTTGTAGGTGACGTCAGGCATATGCAGGAAATGATAATACGGATGGCAAAGGCCAGGCTAGTGATTGGGTAAAATCAGATTCAATCGTTTCAAACTTTAAAAGGAGTTGACTCCTCCCACCTCAAAACGGAGATCAGTTGCGTAGGGCCAGACCCTCTGTACGAAATGAGTACGAGGGTATGGTAGGACCAGGCTATTAGAATATGCTTAAAAGTGAAAACAAGTCAATGGGTATGTGATTTTGTTTGTTTTACTTCTGTTGCTCTTTTGTGAGCAAATGTAAGTGACAAAAGAGTCACATTTGTAATAATTCTTGTACCTTTTCTTGTCTGTCCTTCAAAACGAAAGCAAAACTCTTCTTGGGTGCATATATGGACGACTACTTCTACTCCAGTAAAATTATGTTTAAAGTAACATCACTACTGCTTATATTATATTATAAATATTCTGGCTCCTAAACCCATCTTTGAATATAACTGAATATAACTGATGGTCTCACATTGTTGTGGTATTTTGTTTCATTTGGGGGTAAAAGCTGTTCTAAATCCTTTCGGCAGAGGAGCAAGTTATAGTTTCTCATCTATCTTTTCATATTGTAACACAACTTTCACCTTTAAATCAAGTAATTGCAATAAATTCCAAAACACAAATGTGGACAGGAGCACTAGACAGACTGTGAAACACTGGTCCAATGAGACAAAAACAATTGTGTTATATTAAAGCTTCTGTATAATAAATGATCGCACATGAAACTGTGAGGAAAATACCAAATCAGCACCACCTTAGGCACTTGCTCGCAACTAAATCTCAGAATCAGCAGAATTATATGTATATATTTATATCAGTATATACAAAACAAGTGCGTCATCAACAAGACAGTTTTGTTTTATGACTTCAGCCATGTAAAGCATTTCATATTTACCAACATGGGAGTTTAATACTATCTTTTAACTAAAGCCAACAACGACATTCACTTTGCTGTACTGTCCATGTGACCAGTGTCATGTATCACATGTCTGTTTGTGAAAAGATCAGTTCTGATTTAAGGATTTTCATTGACTACAACCAAACATTTTGTTCCACTCCGTGTACATGTCCAGTTCTTTCTGTGATATGTTGGGATGAAATTTGCAAAAGACATTTTCAAAGTCCTGGTAGGCCACAGGTCTCATTTGGCTGGGGTGCATGTTTGATAAGTCCGGGGCAGGGATGCCATGAAGGGGAGCGACCACAGCCTCATGGCACAGTTGGGCCACATCCAGCCCAGAGAAGCCCTCTGTCCTCTGCACCAGCAGTGACAGCTCCTTGTCACTCAGGCAGTAGTTGTGCTGGGCCAGCAGATGGCTGATGATCTGGTGTCGGGCCGCCTCATCAGGCAGTGGAACCAGCAGTCTCTTAGTGAAGTACCTGCGCAGGTTCTCTGGGATCTCCTCTGGTTTACTGGTGGAGCAGACCACCAGGACATGGTCCTCTGCAGAGCTCAGGACACTGTCCAGCTGCATGAGAAGTTCAGTCTTCAGACACTTGACTGGACTGTCGTCACTGACCTGCGCAGACAACAGCAGCTCTACATCACTGATGAAGACCACAGCCGGCTGTCGACATCGGGCCATGAGGAAGGAGGCCTGGATGATCTTATCTCCTTCACTTATCCACTTTGTGACCAGAGCAGAGCTGCTGAGTCGCAGGAACACTGCTCCCAGCTGGCTGGCCATGCAGCGGGCCAGAAGAGTCCTCCCTGTTCCCTGAGGTCCAAACAGCAGCAGACTGCGAGGTAGAGTGGCCAGTCCACTGAACATGTCGGGCCTTAGAAGGGGCCAGAGGATCTCCTCTTTGATGGAGCCTTTGACCATCTCTAGACCTGCAATATCACTCCAGTCCACAGGGGGCAGTGGCTGTAGCACCTCTGTGCTCACCAGCTCCACCAGTCTGGAGTCACTGTTCTTCAGCTGCTCCTCTGCGGCGTGAATGGAGGAGGTCGCTGAGCCCAGGTCAGAGGTCATGACTGGGGAGCCAAACTTACTGTATGTCTCACCTGCTCTGTGATCTCCCACTGAGCCTTTAGTGGGCCCATATGAAGGAGGAGTCAGTGCTCTGCCTGGAGGAACATTAAACTTCCTCTGTGCATCGGAGGACAGGGGCTGTTTGCTTGTTTTAAAAGCTACAGATGAGTCCGTGTTCCTATCAAAGCCATTGCCCCTGGTGGAGTCAGGCATACTGCTGTCAGGGGCTCTGTACATCGGGCTCTGAGCAGAGCGCTGTTGGTTGTAGTTGAAATGACCATAGCTGGAGTCCACATCTCCATGTCCGCTCATGTAGAAAGCCTTTCGCTTTAATGAGCCCGATGTGCTGCCGTTCAGAGGTGTGGGTGTGATGGGAGTATGGTTATGGGAGGGGTATGTGTAGCTGGGTAAACTGGAGGGAGGGATGGGTGTGGGGGCTGCAATACCGGACGGCAGATAAGCAGACGGAGGAGGGGCACCTCCAGGGCTATAACTGGGACCCACTGCCGTCTGGGAGGAATAGCCTGTTGGAGGATAATTGTAGTTGGGAAGGTTTGGAGAACCAGCATTGTAGCTGGGGACTAAAGAGGGGGGAGGAGGCTGGAGCAGAGGCGAAGGATGTGGGGATTGGAGAGCTGGGGTACTCTGCCCGCTGTAGGAGTGCAGGTAGGAGCCATTGTAGCTGGCTGTATATTCCTGAGAGGACAGGGCCGAGTGCAGAGTGGTGGCGGTGTGGCTCCCACAGTTACTGCTGGAGTAGCTGGGCTCGGACAGGCTGCTGGCCACCCCCGGAGAGCTGCCGATGCTGGCGGACACTTCTGTGGGGGGCAGGGCAGCTGTCATTCCAGCTTTGCTCACAGATATAACATCTGCAGCACAGTTCAGTGGGTAAATCCCCTCCTGCCAGGACTCATTCTCCACCTTTCGTCCATTCATGAGTCCAGTGCTGTTCTCAGAGTAGGAGCACAGCAGGGCCCTCTCGCTGGGAGCCTCTAGCAGGCCCGAGTACTTCTCAGCATACTTCTTCAGCAGGTTGGAGGCGGTCAGCGCAGAGATGTCATCATTAGCCCATGCATACTGGTACGTCCTCTGCAGGTGACCACGGTATGACTCCACTTTGTGAGCCGGAGATCGAGTTGTGGAGGAGATGTCAAAGTGCTGCTCTGCCCATTGTGTGTGCTCTGGGGTCCACTGCATCTTTAGACCTGGGGTTACAGAGAGAAGAGCATATGTAAGCCACAGCTACCAAACTCAACATTTTTTTTTTTACAATTTTCATATACAGTAGCAATGTATTTTACATTCATCTATGGAAGAAACACCAGACAAAAACAAAAGAAAGTACAAGTTTGGCAAAGGTGTATGACCTTTACAAACAAGGAGAGCACTTCCTGGAGAAACAACATTGTTGATTGTTGAACTGTGATATTTGACATTCCTTGCACTGTTTTTGCATTTTACATGTTTAATACAATACATATAATTAATTCAACATTGTATTTCCACACCCCTTCCTCTCTTATCCACATTTCTTCTCCTGTAAACGCATCACAATATCTAACATAACAGCCTTCGTCGCGCACCACAACAAACGCCCTGGCAGCCTAACTAAGCGTTCTTTACAGTTTGCCAGTGAAAGCCACACCTGGTTAGGCGGTAATTCTGCGGGTGCTGAGCGGAGTGACACAGACAGGGGGGGGTCACTCCATAATCCCGCTCTCATCGCGAACACTTTCACATGGACTGGAAGAGAGCGCCAAAGCAATCTTCCCTGGCAGCGCTCTGGTGCTTTCATCACACAGAGCCCGAGTCCAGCATGAATTACATCCTCCTACCCAGTCCTCGGCGAGCAAGAGAGAGACACACACTGGTCTTTTAGCAGCTACGATGTTTCAGAGAGACAATCGAGACAAATTCTAACTGTAAATCGGGTGGGAAATATTAGCTGATTTGGATTATATGAGGAAAGCGAATGCAGGCTACAAGATACTGTAAGATAGGAATACCTGTATCTGTATCAAAGTGGGAAATAGCACTGTTAGGAAAGCAATGTACAAATGAGTAGCATTTTGAATTAAATGGCAACAAAGAAATAGGAATAGGGGAAGAAATTTAAGTTTAGAGATGATGTGGAACTTTTGCTTTAGATTAAAATACAAAATCACAGTTGCGTACTACAAATAATGGATAGATTTATGGTTTTATTGTTTTGACCTATTAGTTGCAAATTTTTGTTCAGAAGGGATGTTGGATCTTGTTTAGTAATTGAATAAGCTATAATTATATTAAAAAAAAAATTGCCTCAAATCAGGCCAGGAATTAGACATTGTAAAAACAACTATTTCAAAATATTGTTAAATACAAAATTAATATGAGAAAAATTTGGTGTTTTAATTCTCAATTTATGTGGATATTTTGTCACCGCAATGTAAGACAAGGGCATTTTGAGAAAGGGGCCTATGAAGGCACAATTTCCAATTGAAATCTATCTCCACTTTAGCCCCAAAAATCAAGGCAAAAAAAATAAAATTAAATCACAAATAATTAGCTTTGGTATTCAAATACCAAAGAAGATATCTAAAAGTCCCCTCTGAGTGAAGAATTTTATACAAAATGTAAACCAGGTGTTGCCATCTCCATGTCAGCAGTTTATGTGCATAAATTGTATAAAAAAAATAAAAAAAATAAAACATTACATGTTTGTTAGTAATCTACCGTAAAAGTTTCAAATTGATATGTTCCCCTGGTGTGTCTCGCCTTATTTGAGCCTCATATGTTTTTTAAATCTCGTCAAAAATGCAAAAAAGCAAAAGAAATACCAAAAGAAAAAAAAAATCCCAGTCAAGTATGCCCTTTATCACCCTTTGTATTTGCCGTAAATCTTTCCCTGTTTTGTAGTATGGTCTGCTTCTTTGCCCGGCGGCCATTGCTCTCCTCCATTGTCTGTATTCCAGTGGGTTACGTCTCAGTGACAGGCTTTAAGCTACAAACAGCTATTGTCCAGAGGCACTATACAAACAGAGGGCTCTCCTGAAAAGCCCCGGTTCCCCCCCGACTGCCTCCCAGCCGTTAGCCCACCCGCCACACTCCGCGCTGCCAGATAATTAGTGGGATGATGCTTTTCTAATTGTGTTAATTTACAAGGTTTTAGTCAAAGAGATCCATGCTATGGCTAACACGCTTGTCAGGCATCCAAGATAATGATTATGAAAAAAAAAAACAGCAAGAAGCCCAAGGCAAGATGCCCAGGAATATGGTGGTCATACTGTGCTACAATAGTCAGCCTATGGGGAGGAAACAGCGCATAAAAAGAGACAACATAAACATTTAGCTGTAGGGTTGATGGATTTGATATCAGTAAGTAAGTAGCATCTAGTTGTTGAAAGGCATTTACCATGAGAGTAAATGCTCGTGTCAGACTATCAGGCCAGCAAAAGGTACCATCTAAAAAAAAATCAATAACATAAAGAAGCAAGAAGCAAGTACATTCCCTCTTCAAATATCACAATAATCCTGCAAATTCTTTAATCAGTGCTAGAAACCCGATCTAAAAAAGAGCACTTTTCACTGACTGTGGCCTTGTTTACGTTTATGGAACTTTAAACACTGGACAAAAGACGGCGAGCGAGATACATTTTTAAACGAGCCTGATGATCCAGAATGAGAATATGACCATACACCAGCGGTCCCAAAGTGAGGGACTGGACCCTGCACTGAGCTGGGAATGCTAAGATGATTTGTGTTTATGATATGATTCTAATGAATTGAGGTCAAATAACCAAAACAAAATATTTTATGTTTTGTTCTAATTTCAGGGGTCCCAGCCTGAAACGTTTTTGAACCCAGTCATACACCATGCACACTCTCTTTGTGATTGTTTCTGGCCAGTAATCGTCTAATGGTGGGCTTTGAATGGAACTATGTATAATAATGAAAGGGATTTTAGGCAACCTGGGAAACCTGGGAGACTCTATGGTGTAGAGCAGTGCTTTTTAACTGGGACATACTCATCATAAGATGACCAGCTGTGGTCCAAATACAAATATTTATTATAATTTATATCATATTACTGTATTACCCCAGCAGATGATTATTGAGTTCATCCTGAAAACAATGGGCCTCATTCACGAAACGAACTTACAAACAAATTTGTTCGTAACGCCTTCGTAGGGCGGTTTTTGGGATTCACAAAATTTGTTCTTAGCGGAAAACGTTCGTCTGGACGAACAAATTCTACGAACAGTCAGGAGGACTCGTACGCGCAAAAAAATGTCCAGTTCTGTACACGAGCTCAACATGGAACTGGAGTCTTGTTTCGATGTCTTTATAAGTAGTCCAAAAACATTTGAAAGAAAAAGTGCACCGTCTTCATTAATTTCAGGAAATATGTAAATATAAGTATAATTAACTACATAAACCTTATGTCCGCTCAGAAATAACTTGTTCTTAATTTTAGTTTTCTTAATAGCAATCATTACAGCTAAAATGTACATATTTGCAATTAATGCCGGCGCTTATAATAGGACTAAATGCGCACGAGACTGGCTTTCATTCAGTGGCAGCTTATCAAACATTATCGGTGCCATTGACTGTACTCACGTGCGCATTAAAGCTCCATCACCTGATCCATTTCCATACCTCA
>OMNZ01045940.1:5693-33676 GCA_900303255.1 Lesueurigobius sanzi | reverse complement strand
AATAATTAGTGCTAAAGGTATTAAAATCAATAAAATGCAAGGGTGCCTAAATTTATGCACATGCCTATTGTTGTTTAAATAATTCTTGCACACCTTCTGTACATCATATAAACTTTATTTCACTTCTCAAATATCACTATGTTTGTCTCCTATATGATATATTTAACTGGAATTTTTTATCCAAACAACAAATGATTTATAAAGGAAAATCATGAAAATTTACAGGGGTGCCCAAACTTTTTCATACCACTGTAGTAACTTTAAAATTAAAATAAATATTTTAAAATAACAATCCTAAAATAAGTCTAAAATACCAACAAAATAATAAATGTGAGAATAGAATAAATAAAGAAATCCGGCTATAGGTACTCTGGAATACATATCTGAGAATATGTACAGATTTATATCTAGTATAAATCTAGTATAAGTATAAAATACAAAGGTAAGACACTAAATACTAAAAAATAGAATGATAGAACTTTTACATTTTCAATATACAATATATACAAAGACATAGCAGATATAAGATGAAGTCCGAGTTATCTATCACAGAGCGGTGAGTTATTGTACAGCAGTATAGAGAATGGTATGGTATTAACAAACTAAACAAGATATCCAAAGTCCTCTCTGAAAAGGATATTTGTAACTAATGTATCAACAAAATAAAACCTTTTAAACGAGGCTCTATCCATTAGTTAGATTTCGTTGCTGAAAATCGCAGTTTCATCCATTTTTACACATAAAATGCCATTATTATTTTTTTTATATATAAAATGACACAAAACTTGCAACAGTCTCGGCTATTACGAAGATTTTAATAAAACTACGGTAACTCCTTTTTCAAAATGAATTCTCACCCTGATAAGAACGCAGATCATAAATTAATTTAGAAATAGTTTATTGACAGTATTTTATGTATCCCTGTTGCTACAGTTTAGACTGTGGGAGGCCGTTACAATCTTGTGAAGTTATGAGAAACGCTGCGTTGGTATTTGCACGAACGTGTGAACCAAGGCAAAGCCAGGATGTCTGACCCATTTTGCTTTAAATGAGTGGCACAATGAACTGCTGTATAACTGTACTGTACTCTTCACAGGTCAGCAAGCATTAGGCACTGGGAGGCACTTCATAGGAAACGCACTGGTGAGATTCAACCAGTAATATCGGACTACGAGTGCAGACTTGGGACTATAAGGGGAGACACTGCAGGCACTCATTTTTTTTCATCAGGTTTTCAGCCAGTTTGCTCGCTTAACATACAAACTAAATCACCTGGAAACAAGTAAATGACCTCATGTTTACAATAAAGAGTGTTCTCAAAATGAATTTTCCTCACATTGTGGCTTCAACATTTCCATTTTAGTAGCTCCTATAATTTCCAGTCTTGTACAGAACAACATTTTGAAGTCTGTTCATTGAGAATTTTTTCAATATTGAATTCCTTGCCAGTTCTCTCATAACTAGTTTATTGAAAGACTAAAAGGGATGTCGGAAATCTTTGTAACTTAAGCTGGACACACACTAGAGGATTTTTAGCCAGATTTTTAGTCTTAGGAGGCGTGGCTCAATAAAAACATACTCTCATGACATGATCTGTGGTGGGACTCCTCATGTGTGTGTATGTGTGTCCTCATGTCTGTCCTTAAGTGTGTGTTGTCTTTGCACAGATCTTTAGTCTCAAAAGATTAAAAATCCTCTAGTGTGTGGGCACCTTAAGATATAAAAAAAAATAAAAGCATTCATTTAAAACTAGCTCTATCCATTATTCAGATTTTGTTGACAAAAATATAGGCAATTTTGACGCATAATATTCCTTATCTTTACATGAAAACATACTTGCAATACTACAAATTTATGTCAAGCAAACATTTAAAATGATAGAACTCAATTTTATTCCCTATTTCAGTATATTTGAAACTATACACCAACTAGAATGTAAATGTCATGTGTTGTCATGAGATTGTTTTCCCAGTTCAGGAACTCTAGTAAAGTTTGCCTAAGGAGGTTATGGCCTGGTGATAAAACAACATTAACAGGTGAATAGATATGCCGGCAATATAACTAGTGCATTGCCTCACTCAAAGTGTAACACGATTGCTGCGTAGGTTTAGTGGAAATAAAACATAGGGAAGTAATTAGCACTCAACAACATGTGGTTATAGGGGAAAAGGCTCAATATGAAGAAGCGTTTGGTTTTTGGTGTGGATCGGTTTGGTTTGGTTGCATTCACGTTATAGGATTTTATTTCAGTTGGAGCAGGGGCCAATAACTCTATGGAAGAGAAACAGTTTTGGAAGAAATGTTCCAAAAGAATTGATGTTTTCCATGATCATTATTTCATGGTGATTGGATTTACCTACCAGCCATTTTATTCTTATGGATGAAAGTTCTTTTGTCACCACTTTTGGACTCCTTTATGAGAAAGTAATTAGACAGTAGTTCAAACATGCTGACAGAGAAGACTTTGAACTTTGTGATAGTTTTTAGTTTCATGTGGATTGGCCCAGGAATTACAGAGAAATTAGCAGCAAAGTAAAACTAAAAATCTGTACTTGGACAGTTACCATAGATACTCCCAAAGAATTTTCAGCTCCCTCCACATCAATGTTAAATTACAGGCTCTTTACAATGTTGTGCTGTCACATGAGCGCAACCTATTGAAGCCATTGTCTGACTCATGGTAATTTTAAAGTGAAATTATATCCAACGTGAGCAAATACAATACATATTCATGAAATACACGAGAATAGATTTGAATTAACTTACAGTACATGGTGTTACTCAGTTCCAAGTTACTACTTAGCATCTATTTAAACATTGGGTACATTTCCTCTTTACAGAAACCAATGCTGTGTGACAGCTGATACTCAGGAGGATCTTTTTGAAGCTTAAGCCTCAAATTCAAAACCTGTTTGAATGAGCCCCACCCAGAGCTTCATCAACACAAAAGGAGTAAAAATAATTTCACCATTAGATGCCCAGAAGTCACACGTAATAGATTGGAATCACTCCCTTTCTATAATTAATAAAATCACATCATATCGCCCAGGAGCTATAAATAAGAATGATGATACTTCCTTTATAACAAGGAGCTTCTAAAGGCTATGCTATAACTCTTAAGCAAAGTAAATATTAGCTGAAAACAAACATTGTAACAGGATACAACACAAGCAGAGACAGTGAAAGTATGGACATTAGATTTAGGAGGCTATACTCACAATTAGATTGTCCCCACAGGAAGAAAGGACAAGAGTTTTATTGTCCTCCGGGCTTTAAATGTGGGGAGAACTGGCCCCTGCGAACCAGGTGTCCTTGACAGTGATGGGAATTAACTGCCTTAAGATCTTTAGGATGTTTTTGTGCTGCTGTCTGCCAAATTTACAGCAAAAGGCAAAAGTCTGGAAACACTTTTAATGTATTTTTCTTTTCCAACACTATTTACATTGTATGATTCCCATTGAAGGCATTAAACTATGAATGAACACATGGAATAGGTGGCGTTCAAGTGACATCACAACATTGGAAAGTTTAAAATTGAGGTGGAGAGCAGCATAAAATTCTTTGGTAGTAACTATGGAGCAGATTTCAAGTCTTGGTTTATTACCAATAGGGGTGTGACAATATATCAATTATCCAATATATCGCAATATTTTGTGGCACGATACAGATACTTTTTATGCTAATATGATACTTTTGATGACGTCATGCATATTAAAGGAATAGGCCACTATTTTTCATACTGACATTAAATAGGGAAAACGTGGAAGAGCTTGGTGGCTTCTAACTTCTCCCCAGTTTTTCCCCAGAGGCTAATGCTAACAACATCTTCAGTCTATTACGGAACTGAGGGCACGCGCAAAGACCAAGCCGGGTACGCATCAACTCGTCTAAGCTCAGGTAAGAACATATCGCAGTATGGAATATAGTGGCCTATTCCTTGAATTAATGACGTCATGAATATTAATGAGGCTGCAGTGTTTTCACAGCGAGCAGAGGTGAGTAATGGTCAATAATACAATCAGGACAGTAGAGGGCAGCACTTGGACTAAGCACTGTCACACAATTAAATAACTTTCAATGTATTTATAATTATAAATGAGATGAACTTGTGGTTAATTTCTTTGTTTTGGAAACCGGTAGGTTGTGTATTTATATGTAAATGAGGTCACTATTTAAGACAAAAATGAACAAAGCATATGAAAACAAACATAATTCATAAACAAATATGGAATGTGTAGTTGTTTATGAAGTAAAAATATTGAAAAAGATTTTAAAAAATGGCATGTTTCTTTAAAAAAAGTGAAGTATCGTTACATCACTTTGTATCGTTATGTGCAGTAAATCATGAGGTTATCATGAGCCATGTGTTGTATTGAATCATGAGGTACCCAGAGGATCCCTCTCCTGATCGCTAATTTATCTGTAATGTTATAGGCAGAATTATACAGTGCTTCAAACAACTAAACTCAGCAAAGAAATACTGCATTGTGATATTAAATGTAGAATAAATTCCCAAACTGCTAATTATTAAGTAAAAGTTGAAATGAATAGCATTTCTTTGGGTCATGACTTGTCATGGTACTTTGAATGTGGGTCTCAAAGCTACACCAGTTGAGCGAATCACTGAAATAAACTAAACTAACGGAGTAGGACGTGAACTGAATATTGTACTGTGTATTTGTCGAGTGACTGAGTGAGTGACTGACCCTCGGCGCGGCTCAGCTCCAGAGCGAGCTGCTCCCGAGCTCGTGCCTCCTCCGAGAGTCGCTCCTGCAGCTCGTCCTGGTGCTGCAGCAGCTCCGTCATTTCTCGGTTGTGTCTGAACGACTCCCGCATCAGCTCCGTCTGCGTCAGCCTGGCGTGCTCCAACTGCAACAGGAAGACACTTGTTACACACTGGAAAGTCTAAAAATAGGCTACATTTTCTTGACCTTGTTTTGAGCAGGTAAGTAAAATGATACAATGATCTGCCAATGGAATTAGCCTGAAGTAGCCTATTTTTACATTAAATTACATTATTATTGCACTTAAATTACATTATTATTGCACATTACTGCAAGACAGACTGCAAATATGTTTAATTCTGGAAATTTTAACTCTTCAAGATATTATCAAGTACTGTATTTACCGGACTGTAAGTCACACTTTTTCTCATAGTTTGGCTGGTCCAGCGGCTTATACTCAGGTGCGACTTATATATGAATTAATATGTTACGTTAACATGCCAGACACCTATTCAGTTCATTGTTTATGCTTCGTGTAGCTGAATAACCATCAATGTGTCACGTTAGCATACTGTACACCCATTCAGCCCATTGCTGTCTATTCTATTGTTATTATTATAACTTGACTTTCGAGATGAAATGTCTGTTTTTGGATGTTGTAAAATTAATTTCCCCCCAAAAATGTGCCTTGTAGTCCAGTGCGACTTGTATATGTTTGTTTCTTCTTCATTATGCATTTTCTGGCTGGTGTGACTTATACTCTGGTGTGACTTATACTCCGGTGTGACATATAGTCTGGAAAATACAGTAATACATTTGAATATGTTTCTTTTGTATGGTATGGAAGATACAAACAAAAAAGTGTGTAATTATAAAATAATAGACTTTATAAGACTTGAATGACATGTATGTATGATTTAGTTTTATTTTTGTTTCATTTTAGTGTGTGCAGTTTAAAATTGCACTAACAATCAGCAAAATTATCTTTTATGACCACTACAAGAACTCAGGTGACAAAAATAAAAAAAATCCTCATAAAAGCGGTCAAGCTATTAAAATATAACATTATTGTATTATAAACTTTTGGTGTGACCATCCCTTCCAGTGTTGCTTTCCATAAATTTCCCTATCTCCTTGAGCAAAGGTCTTGTTGTATCTAGAGTGAACCAGGAAGTCCCACGTGTCATATATGAACTGCCATAACATTTTACTCGCAGTTCCCACAGTTGTGCTCTTGGGCACATGTGTGGGAGAACATGTCCCATTCTTGGCATTAGCATGTGCCGACAAGTGCATCATAACTGCTGTGAAATATTTAACAGAACCGCTTCTCCTCATCCACTCGAAATAACTCTTATGATTATGTATAATTCAGACTCCATACAGTTGCCGGGCAGAGACTTACTGTATACGGCGGGGTGGGGAGGGAGATTTTGGAGATGACTTTAAGAAGATGGCCATTTATCCTGTGGTTGACATGGGAGATCTGGGTTTGTACCACCACCGCGTTTTTCTCATCTAAAGTGCTGCAGATGGGGAAGGGTCGGGGCAGGGGCACGCGGGACTCGACTTCGTAGACGTCCTGGTCCTCCCCTTCGACCCACGAGGTGCTGTGCATGCTGGAGTTCCAGTACGCCCGGTACGAATCCATGGCGGATGATGGATAAGACAGGATATATTTCCTCTTAGAAGACATTCATTATAATCCAACAGACACTGCCCGGCGTCTGAACTCAAATGGGAATAAATCCAGAGGAGACCTGTAGAAGTGGCTGAGGTTGTTGATCGATCACCGAGCAACAGTTCCTATGCGCTGGCAGCACACACAAGAAGAAGAGTAAACATAGGTACGGTGACATTCACGTCACCACTGTCACATGCCACCTGCTGGAGGTAAAACAGGTCCCAGGTAAATAAAGGGGGAGAAATAATCCCAGGTAGGTCAGACGCTGAGAGGCAGGGTGCGAGAGAGGTCCTGCTCAGAGCTGTCATCCTCGGTTACAGCTTGTAGTCACATTAGAATCCAGCAGCGCAAAGGCAACCGCGAAACACAAGCTTTTGAGGTATGTAAACAAAAAACCCTGCATTTCTCCTCTTTGGTGATGATTTTCCTGAGTTTTCCGTGACCTCGTTCCTTCACAGTGGAGTCAGATCATGCCACTCGGTAAAGCTCGCTCTCCCGCGTCTGTTCACTATCTCTCCCTTTTCTCTCTCTCTCTCCTCTCTCTCCTCTCCTCGCTCTCTCTCTCGCTGTAGCTTCATTAACAATACCACGCAGCCGTAGCAACCATGACCTGAAGGGGAAACTCCCGGGGGCCTCGTTTAGTTGTCCGGCAGCCAGTTGAGTTTGTAGTGACAGCATATACACGATGTCTTCCCTCTGTACTTCCTACCGGGACAGTTGTCATGCCCATCCTCCAACCCACTCGGCATTTTTCGCCCCTGTCAAGTGAAGCGCAGTGACCACGGACGCAGTACTGACTTTGTGACTCAGCTAGTTCTGCGAATGATTCAGAAATAACGCCGCAAGAGTTCTAGATTAAGCCATCCAAGGAGAGGGCTTTACTTCCGACGTCCATTCTCCAAACCAGGATACTGTTTTGCAAATGTGGGAGGGAAAAGTAGGTGTGGTTTTAAGCCATTTTCCAGGTTGACTTGCAAATACTAGAGACACAATGTGCTCTTTCTCCTCCCTTTAAAAAGTTGTCAGACTGGATTCCCTGTTCAGAAGTCATAATGGTTAAGGCGTGTTGACAAGCTGTGTGTACTCTTGGCCTCACCTGCTGACAACGTTTGGCTTGGCTTTTTAAAATGCTTGAAAGAAACAATTAGCTGATAACAGGAGGTGAATCAGCAACAACTTACAACTCGGGCAATAATTTACAGCCGCCAAAGACACTTAAGATTCCTGACGGGCACTTTGCATCAATCTTTTTCCACAACGCGGTGAGGAGACGATGAGACACAGTGATCTAGAGGCTGCTGCTCACTCGCGAGACTAATGTGGATCCGATCAATAGTAACAGGGAAATCATTGAACAAGCCATTTCAGGTGATTACAAGTTTATTGTGCTGTAGATTGTGTGTGCTCGCTGGAGAGGTTGACAGTGTAGCACTTGCAATCTACACATGGCAATGGGACTTTCAATCAAAATTGGCATAAAATTCAATTGTTGTAAGTATATTGTCTGCAAAGTGCTGTGAAAAACGTTGTGTTTGTGTAAAGCGAATTTATTTGAATAAATAAGGATGCTTTAATGTACAAAATGAAAACAAGAAATAAAGTACAGACTCTGTCAAGGCAAAATGTTGTAATGGCAATATGTGCTCAAAAGTTTACGTACCCAGATAGACAGAATGTCAGGGTATGTAAACTGCATTTCTTAGAATATGAATGATAACACAAAAACCTTTATTTCACTCATGGTTAGTGGTTGCGTGAAGCCATTTATTCAAATAGAAACTAGCCTGTCCCTGGTCAAAAGTTTACATATTGTGCATCTTGAACCAGATCAAAGGAATCTCCTGCACACTGTAGAGCTAGGAAAAAGTAAGATATTTTATTTACAAGTGCAACGTTTCGCCGACTAGGCCTTCCTCAGGCAAAAAATGCATGCAGGCAAAGTGCATCTTGAACCAAACATCATTTTTTAAGAGAGTCAAATTTTGGCAGAGAGTCCTGTATTTCAGCTGAAGTGAGTTTTTCTTTGCTCCTGAGCAATTTTCCTGGAAGTTGTTGAAGGTCATGTAAACGTTAGATCAGGGACATTTGAGTAGTTTCTGTTTCATTATGATTTCAAAAGAGTAAACTCAGTTCTTTGGCAATAAATGGCTTCACACAACCACTAACCATGAGTGGAAAAAAGATTTTTAGGTTGGGTTTAGTTTAGGTTTTTTAAATGTTGTAAGCGTTTCAAGTTTTTTTTATCCAATGATGCAAGGTTAACAATTCACTACAAGAGAAAACTCTGTTGCAATCTTGCCACTAAGTCACTTTGGAATTTGGAAGTCATTGCCAACTAAAATGGTTTTCTGTGTTGTCATTCATATTCTATGAAAAATGGCCAAAAGATTAAAAGGGTATGTAAATGCTTGAGCACAACTGTATATCGACAAACTAGTTCATGAGTAAATGCTCTCAAAGAAACAAAATATTTGTCTCACATCTCACAAATGTAATTTTCTAAGAACTAAACATTTTTGTGAGGGAAGAATCTAAAATAGTACATTTTCTAACAAGAACCGTAATATTAAAGGTGCATTGTGGAACTTTTTATGCAAAAAAAATGCATTGCATTTGACTGATTTGACAGGAATAAATGATTTTTTGGGGGGAGAGTGGACCATAAATCTACCAGAAACCCTAAAAAAATGTATTCTGGAGAGTCATAAAGGCAGCTGTGATGAATTGATTTTGTCCTTGGTCCATGACAGACCTGTGCTAAATTAAATTAAATTATCTATTTAAAAAATGATATATGGTTTATAAAAAGTGCATAGTACTGCACAGACCAAAAAGCCCACAGCCACCACTGATTCAGGCTTGAAACGTGTCTTCATCATGGCTATTTTTAGATCACTGAGATAAAACCCATTTGAGTGCGAGTAATGGGAAGATTCACTTTGCACAGTCAGATACGACATGAACACGACCCATGGCCTAGTTACACCGGGACCGGCCTCTGTGGACTAGCCCGGGCCTCAGCGGCATGTCCTGAGGGGAGGAGCGAGTCACAGCAGCTCAATCAGAGACAAAAGGACCGTAAACACAGCGAATCCATAGGCAACCGCTGTGAATGACGTCTCACTGTGTCTTCTGAACAGGACAAGATTGTTGTTGCTACATTCTGCAGCTACAATACTATAAAAAGCATGCAGTATGTGACCCTGGAGGTGTTTACATAGTGTTACATTATATTATATTCACAGCAGTGGTGGGAAATCATGTATGGCGCCTTTAATTTATCAGACGTAGACTTATTCTGGCTCTGAAGCTCGTCATCTGATGTGGGCTGAAGCGCTTGTTTGTGTGGAAAAAAGCGATAAATTGTGTAACATTTTTCACTACAAGAGTTACTTTGTTAGTTACAATCTTGCAACTAAGTCACTGAGTAAAGCATTGTAAAGTTCTAACACTGGCATTCGTGCAAGATATGGACATGAAACCAGACCTTGAAGTGGTTTGAGCTTCGTTGAAAATCGCTAAACTATAACAGTGAACAGCCAATACCTGGTCCGTGGCATTGGTGATGGCCATGAGCATCTTCTCAAGTGCGTTCTGGAGGCGCATGCTGATGTGCGTGAGATTCTCCTGGTTCTCGAGCTGAGAGCCGGCTCCCAGCAGCAGACTGTCCATCACGTGTTGGGACATCTCCTCATCCTTGTCTTCCTCCATCTCCACAAGTAACAAGACCTCCTCATCAGCTCCAGACTCGCTGCCCGAATGACTTCCTGCAGATCGATCCCCTGCGACCACAAGGGAAATGAATAACATAATCTTAGTTCAAATGTTGTTCTAAACATAGCAAAACAGGAGATACTGCAAGTGATGTGTCCTCTACTTTAACACTGTGCATGTTACTTTCACTGCTTTCTAGTTTACCGAATATACAAATAACACTATGCATTGCCTAAATCAGTCCTATTCAATGGGCGGCCCAGGGGCCAGAACCGGCCCGCTAAACAACCTGGTCTGGCCTACTGGCAAATATCCTGTAAAAGACATGATGTTTTATTAACAACGGGCTGCTAATGCTAATGCTAATGCTAATGCTGCTACTGCTAACATCCAGATAAAACAGAGGTCATACTAGGCCCCCAGAGACTGAGGGACACAGCAGATCATCACTCTGGATAATGCTAGTATATCCTCTAGCTAAGAAAGATCCTCCCTAAAACAGAGGCTGAAACACTTATCCATGCGTTTATATCATCTAAGCTAGACTATTGTAATTCCATGTTGGCAGCATGTCCAAAAACATCTCTAAGAAGCCTTCAATTAGTTCAAAACACAGCTGTACGAATATTAACAGGAGCCAAAAGACGAGAGCACATAACTCCAGTGCTGAAGTCTCTCCACTGGCTTCCTGTCGAATTTAGAATTAAATTTTAAATTCTTCTCCTTACTTATAAATGGCATGGCTGCAATTCATCTCCAAGAGGCCATAGTGCCATACCAGCCAATTAGAATACATTAAAACTCAGAGCTGCTAGTGATTCCTCGCATTTTTAAAAGCACAGTAGGAGGTTCGAGCTTTCAGCTACCAAGCTCCTGTCCCCATTTTTAAGACTACCTTATTTGCACTTGGTCAGGGGCCGGGCGAGCTCACCCCCTGACTTTTTAACCGCACCACACTTTCATTTAATCAGCGTAGCTGGGTTTGCCTGGCATAATGATATTTAGATAACACAATGTCTAGGGTATGTGTTTGGCTGTATAAGTTTCATTTGCTTTATATGGATGTTTTAATTTGCATTATCTCTGTGTATGTCGTGTGATGATATTTACAGTATATTGATTCTATTATATTGATTGATTGATCGTCACAATCCTCTGACAATGGCTGTGTGTGTTATAGCCAAAACATAAACTTGGCTTGTGTACTCTTTGTCTTACAGCGCTGCAGGGGAGTTCAAGTTTCTAACAACAAAGGTTCTTAATCCATGTCAGGTGGTTTGTGCCAAGAGAAGACACAAGCAAAGAAAAATAAACATGTTTTTGATCACATTTTCCTGTACTATAGAAATGATTTGTCAAGTACACAGCCCTTGATCGAAATTTACATTTTTACTTTTATTATTAATTTTGTCCAATTTGTCAATGATTAGAATAGAATTAATATTCTCTAGACCTTTGGATCTCAACTCGTACAGTGTCCAGACCCCCTATCAATCTATATTGCCAAGCTGTGTCCCAAATAACAATTGAATTTAGTATATACAGTAGATAATGTAAAATGTTGTATTTTACGTCAAATCATAGTTGAATAAACACGAAATAACCCTGTAAAGCTAAAAGTATGATCAAAATAACCATTTGAGGACCACTGCTCTGGAGCTGTATGTGACAGTAATGTTAACATAATATGACTTCGCTCATGTCTATTTTGTCTCGTCACTTGCCTGGAGCAGGTTTAACCCTCTCGTCGCTGGGAGCTTTTCTCAGAGTCCGAAGATGGAGGCCGAGAGTCTTCTCGGCTGCGATTGTAGTGGTCAACACGTCCAGCAGCACCTGACTCAGCTGCTCATTGGCTCGGAGCAACTCCCCCCTGGAAACAGAACAAAGGATCAATGAGCGCTTTTGATCAGTGTGTGAAGTTAAGACAATAACACTCCAGACTGGAACTGACTGCTCCTCGGATTGAGTAGTGTATTTTGAATACATTTATGATCAGATATTTTCAGTTCAGGAAACCCCTCTATTTATTCCAATGTTATGACTTATCTGATACTAAAAATGTTCATATTCTTTATTTGAATCTTACAAAGTCTATGCTACGCGCTCACTGCTGCATTTTCATATCAGGGGAAATCAATGGAATACAGTTCATTATGGAATAGTTTTGTCACAATTTTATTAAGTATTTCATTTTGAAAATTTTACATATTATTGTCAGGTAAGCAGTATCTTTTATTTATTATTATATATATTAATTATTATTGATGATACTGTGTCACACTGCAACAAAATGAAAATACTGCATTTTAAAATAATCTTTCTGAACCCACTTTATCAATATTGGGAACAACTTGTAAATGTATCTTTACATTCACCAATGGAATGACTGTTTACTTAAAAATGTTTTCCCTTTGGAGCTCGACAAAGCAAGTCACCTGCTAATTATATATTTTTTTTGCAAAGTTGCAACATACACTGTATAGTTTCCCTTGATTTGAGCAGGTACTCAAAAATATCTACCAATGGAACAAGTATACTTAAAATTAGATCATAAATCTACGTTTTTCTTGCAATTAGAGGTTTTTTCTTACTTTAAGTGCAAAAATAGTGTTCCTTTGGCAGATAATTATTTTACTAACCAGTTCGAATTGAGGGCAAATGTACTTCTTTCAATACAATATTACTCATTTTTAGATTACTTTTTTGCAGTACAGCTTTTATGCATGCTTTAGACCAGCACAAAAGTACACCGACTTTCAAAATACAAAATGCATTATGGCGCATCTACTACTTCTAAACAACTTTACACTAAAATGTTGAAAGTTGCTACCTTTCGTCATCCTGCCCATCCTCCCGCGTTGGAGAGGGTTGCGCACGTGTCGCTTTGGCTGCAGACCTTTCCACGGGCTCCTCCTCGGCACCTCCTTCATCCTCTCCCTCATCATCTCCCTGCTTCAGAGCCTGGACGGGCAGCAGAGAGAGAACAGAGAGCAGCCCGGTCATGGCAAAGTTACACAAAACAAGGAGAAATGACTTCTGCAAACTCCTTGAGCACTGACTGTATCTCTGCCGCTTATTTAACCATTTAGTCAAAGTGGATTCAAATGAAGCTCGTCATAGAGAGCAACAGTGGCCTTTTAGCGGCTGACAGATCGGGACAGAGGACGGCGCACACACAGGGGCACTTTGGAGCGAAACACTACGGTCTTTGTGCTGCTATGGCAACAGGTGCACCTGATGCCGGCGCTGGCAGATACGAGGGCGCCACCTGCTGAGGGTAAGAGGGCAGCGCGGATCTGCAGCTCATTTACAGGCGCAGCGCACAGTGGAGCGTGTGTGAGGGAAACTGAGAGGGTAAGTCGAGGCTGGTACCAAACAAACAGAGAACTGAGATTGGGATTGTGCCATCAAGTTACACACTGGTATGGAGGACTAAAACTGCCAAAATAATAAATAAATCAATAAAATAAATAAATGTCCACATTGGGAAATAATTATTAAAATATCCCTGCAAATGCTAAGATGAAAAAAATCTAAAATCCTTTTTTAAAGTGGATATATCATGCATATCAATCTTAAAAACAGGCTTAAAATCTTTCATTATCATGTCTGTGCATTGATATTTGACATTTTATGAATTCAAACAGATTACACGATGTTCATAAATAGTAGTGCCAGGGCTGAGTCGTCTCATTGGTCTACACGAATCCTGCAAGATTGATTAGATGCTGACATCAGTAAAGGGAGGGAAAGGAAATCGCAAAAATGTTGATAACCATTTGCTAATGTTTGGATCACCAAATCTGCTATATCCATTATTCACATTTATCTTTCGTCTGACCAAAATCCTGCACGTTTTTTCAATATTGTCGCTTTTGGACACCTTTATGAGAAAATAATAATTGAACTTGCGGAAAGAGAAGGCGTTGAACTGTGTGCCAGTTTTTATTTAATGTGGATACACCCAGTAATTACCAATATATGACCCATAAACCAAATGAAAAATCAGCCTCTTGTTACGTTAAGACAGTGGATCCCAAAGTGAGGGTTAGGACACTCCAGGGGGGTCCCAAGATGACATCAAGAGATGAATTTGATATACTTTATAATTGAAAACAGCAGAGATTTGTGGTTGTTGGTCCAATAACATTGTAAACGATGTAAATACATATCACTAAACCAGATTTTCCATGTTTTTTTGCTTATTTCTATATAATTTGTTTTTACAGTGGGGGGCCGTTTAATTCTCGTGGTCATTTTGGGGGTCCCAGCCTGAAAAGTTTGAGAGCCCCTGTGTTATGATGCCACATGAAACACAATCTATTCTTTGCCTAGCATCTACAGTAGTTTCTTCAAATAATTCCTTGTCTCTTGTCGGCATATTGCACATCATGCACTCTCTGTACAGTGCATGTCAAGTGGATGTGCAGAGTTGTTTCGCTTGCATTGTGTGTATTTGTGTATTTCACCATGGAAAACTACAACGCTTCCCATCGTTTTGACACGTATGAGCTGTTGCCAGTCACCAAAAAGCTGGAGTAAGCACAATGAGGCATCCAGCGTGAAGAAGCAAAAACAGAGGGATTGTTGGCAGCAGGTATTAAAAGCTTAGCCAGAGGTTGTTTGCAGACACGTACCTATTGCATATTGCACGTTCAATGTTTGATGCTGTATTTAGAAAGTCCTCAGGCAACTGTTTAAACAACTTACAAAAGGGATCTCTCAATGCATGCAGTCTTAATAACGTTTTAATCAGAGAATATTGCAAAGCTTATAGCCCATTTTATACATTCACTCAATTTGAGAATGGAGCATCTCATTTGACAGATATGAGTGGAGCTGACAGCGGTGGCTATCACACAGTTAAAGCTTAATCATGCAGCAAATACCAAGTGAAAGGGTAATCGGCCTGAGAACAGCCTTGTCACGCTTCAAATTCACTGTAACATCACCACTTTACAGTGAAAACTGTGAACATTTAAAAGCCATATCACTGATTTTTTCTGGTAGTGGAGTGGAATTTTTTTGTCCTCTTACGGTAAACTATTAGTGGGAATAAACTAATGGGTAGAAATAATACTGAATCATGAGACATTTGTATCAATCTCATGAACATGCAGGCTAGTTTTCTCTGACAGTGACCCTGAAAAGTGACCATGCTAAAAACTCATCCCTGTGACATGTTAGAGATGTGTTGAAATAGTTAACAATGAACTAACAGATGATGCCGTTGGGCAACAATCGAGTTTGAATTTGAATGTAATACATTCAATCTTATGCCATTTTGTTGCAAAAAGAAAATTGCCTGTAGAGTCCCATTACCAAAGACATTACAGAAACGTAAAACAACTTCATGAACACCTGGGTCACAACTGGTAATATGTAATGTAGACACTAAAGCATCGGATTAATTTAGAAAGAACTTTAACTTGAGTATTTGACATTTTAAATCTCCATTAGGTTAACATTAAACTAACGGAGAATTTAGCACAGTGTGACAATACAATCTCAATCGCAATTAAGAGGTAATGAAGCTCAACAGGCAGATCTGCTCCATGCTGCTGCAAGTTAATACCCCATTCAAAAACGATACTGACTTTTTGGGGTTTGAAAGAATGATAGCAGCTAATCAGCCTGTGGTAACTCATGGATATAAAACAGATCTATCCAAAACTTTATAAACCAAAAAGTTTTAAAATCATTTTGCTAAATTACAAATATTTGGTATTTTCTTGTAAAATAGCCAGGCTATTGCCTGTAGTTAGCTGATTAACCTCTGTTGTGTTGTTAAACTCTTAATAAACTGAATTTTTCTAAAAGTCTATGGAGATTTTCAATGGTATTATTACTTGTGGCACCAGGAGGAGCCCGGATTAGGTCCACTGCAGTGAGCAATAATATAGAGCTTTGAATTGTGTCGACAAAACGCTAAGATTTCTGGTATTCTTGGCACATTCTATAAAATATAAAATACTTGAGTTATTGTTAACATAATTTCTGTGAAACCTTTCTTTGACAATGGCAATAAAATCTATTCTGCTTCTGATAAAAGCTGTGTGTTATTAGTATGCCCTGCCAGTTACCTGTTCCACAGCTCTTTTCTCTACTTATTCTTTCAAGTAACTATATTTATATGAGAGAAGTAATCCAAGGTTCTCAACCTTTTTGAGCCGCATCCCCCAATATGATGACTGTTGGTGTTTCACAACCAGTGACAAAGTAAATTTACTTAAATACTGTACTTAATTAGTTTTTGAGGATCAACACTTTCCTTGAGTAGTATTTTTGTTGACAACTTATTACTTTTACTCATTTCTAAAAAAGCTCTTGTTACTCGTTACTTAGGGAGTGCAGACAAGTTGGTCGCGTTGCGTATTTTTCGCTGATTTAATATCATTATCATAGAACTTGTACTTTCTACTTTCTCAACTTTCTCTTTCATTGGAGTAATATTTGACCAGTAGCATTTGTACTTTTACTTAAGTAATGAAATGAAATACTCCGCCCATCACTGTTCACGACCCCCACTACAATACGACGTACAGCCCCTGAAGTTGTCTTGCAACCCCCATGTTCATAACCACAGATCTAAAGAAAGTAATGAGATACATACAAATAATGGTTGTTTATTGGATTTCAATACAGTATATGGATTAAAGCCATATGTTTGACACCTGCAACGCCACAAAGTTCATCTGGAAATTGACAACAACAAATTAATAAATCATGAGATGATCGGGTGGATTCAGACAATGTTGAAAAAACAAGTTAGTCATACTTACACTGACCTGGTTTAGGGCTCGTTCTGCTTTCTGAAGTTGGTCCTTTAACCTGAGGATCTCTGAATCTCGCTGTTGTATGTCGCGCTTCAGACGCTCCCGCTCTGAGTCGATCCAGTCCCCGGTGAGAGAGGCTCGGGGCGTCTCCTCCTCCTCGTCGGACTCCGTCTGCATGGAGGTGCTGGTCTGACAGGAGTCTTTACTGAGACGGGCCAGTTCACTCTTCTGCGCAAACTCCACCGACATCTGAACTATGGCCTGGAGGAAAGTACACAACGCTTTTGAGTCATTCAGTCTACAGTTAGGGAAAGCCTAAAATATATGGAAACAGATAACAAGTAATTACTCAACAGTTAATACTAGCAAAGTTAGCAAAGGACTAACTGATAACAGATTTTTTCACCCGATTATTATTATTACGGTATTATATAGCGCTTTCCTGGACACTCAAAGACACTCTGACGATGGTAAGCAGTGAAGGCTTTTTAAAAATAAATCTATATACATTTTTCCTTGAGAAAAAGTAGCAGTTTTTGGACTTTTATTTGTGGTTATTTCAGCCAAAGATCAAGTGGTTGTTTTCGCTGTGTTTGTCTATGGAACTTTCAACAGTTTTGACCCAGAAGTAGCTGGTTGTCATCTATGGTGTCACACTTAACAACTCCTTAAAGACTGATAAAATAATAAAAATGTAACAAATGTACAAGAGAAATTCATTGACCAACTTATTTTTTAGCTGGAAAAAAAAAATTATAATGGACAGATTGTGACAACCATCATTAGTCATACGTTAGAGCCAAAATCCACCATTTAGTTGATAAAAGACAACAATGTCTATAGAGGAACGCTACCCAAAACAATGGGCTTTAACTGGGGGCCTGCACTAGCACTGAGGGACAGATGCTGGAAAGTAGGATGGAGTTCCTTTAGTTTTGTTTCCAAACAGGTTTTAGCCATAGGAATATCTAGGGCCACAGATGTACAAAAGTAAACAGCAGGGGAATAAATTACCTGCTGGGTCACTACTAGTAAACACATCTACCCTATAGCATCAGAATAATTAGTGTGATCGCTGTATTGAGTATTTCACACTTAAAAATCGCTGCTGGTTTAATATTTGACTAATTTGAATATTAATTTCATTGGCCTTGATGAGAGACCATCAAGGACAGTTACGTCGCCCAGAGGTGAAGGAGGAGCCATAAGGGACTAGTGCAGTGTGATCCAGGCAGCTTGGACTGCTGCCCCCGCGACACGGCAACGGATAAGTGGAAGAAGATGGATGGATTTTATTCATTTGATCAGGGCCAAGGCACAAAATACATCAAAGGGTTTGTACAGGCAGCAGACAAGGCTTTTTATGGCCATTTTAATGCCACACACGCCACATTTCAATACATTCTTCCTTAAAGATTTGTAATTAATGTGTATATATTGTGAAATTTTGAAAAGTAAAAAGACAATGGGGAACTTTTGTGCAAAAATGTGTATAAAACTGTATATTTGGCATTTTCACTGAACTTTCAAAGTAAATAAAGCCGATCACTGACACTAGGTTAAAAAAAAATACAGAGTAATTAGCAATAAACTAAGACTGTAAATCTGCATTTTGACAGTTACCATAGTTACTGCCATGGAATTTTCAGCTGCCCTCCACCTTTATTCTGTTTTATGATGTTTTTTACACAAAACCACACAAAAACTCTATATATGGTTAAAATATAAGTCAAAGTAACAAAAAAGTTCTTCTTCTTTCACTAAAAATTAGATAATAAATTTAAATTTACTTGAAATTATATGCTTTTTCTTATTTTAAGGCCAAAAATACATAGACATTGGCAGACAATTTTACTTGCCAATTGACTCAGAATAAGGTCAAATATTCTGAATTCAAGCCAATTTAAGGTATCAAGATATCACATTTTGCAGTGTACTTCATACCTCACGAGCAACAGAGCGTTCGCATTTTCGTCTCACCTTGGCCACTTCCTCCTCCACCCTCTCCCAGTGCGGCGCCTCCAGGCCGAACCCCTCTTCCCCTTGCTCCCGGTCCGCTCGCAGCCTCCTCAGCTCGGCCGTGTGCTGCTCCTTCAGCGCCTCCACTTCCTGGACATACTTGTGCTGCAGCGCTGTCTTCAGAGCCTGGATCTGAGCCGAGCGACTGGTCCAGCCTCCCTCTGATGACTCCTCTTCGAGCTCCTGCGCCGAGTCGACATGGAAATGCTAACATCGGAGAGACAGCAGTGGTTCTCATGTGATCGTATAGACTCTGTGGCCTGCAGTTGACCATTTATAAATACACTATTGGCTTCTTCTTCCTCCAGCAATGATTAGTTGATAAGGCAATGGTAGTGAGTGTTACAATGAGCTAACATTTACAGAAATTATGGAGCAACTGGAACTGTGCTGCAAATATACAAACTGGTTTCATTTTACATGATTTCATATTTAATGAAATCTACTAATTTACTTCTAATCATAAAGATTGATACAGATTATGAACATTTAGCTTGTCAAATTTCCAGTTTCATTTGGAAATTAGAAAGGGGCTTGCCAAAAGATATAGGCATGGCATGACATGACAAGAAACACAAAAAAGTATTGAAAACCTGTATGTTTATTACCAAAAGTCTATTCAAATAAATAGTATATGCTATACTCTCAACAAATTTCCGTTGTTACTGTAACAATGACCATAAAGATTCTGATTCTAAAATGATACTAAATTGTTGGAAGTTATTATTATTATTATTATCTATTATTATATAAAGGCAACACTGACCCAAATGGTGACTGGCTTTTTGAAAACGACTAGACATTTTCCACATATCAGCATCAACATACAGTACAGTAAAATGTAATCCCAACACCATAGGGATCATGCTTTTTACATCAAGCACCACTTAAGAAATGATCCGTTTTGAAAAGCAAGTCTCTAACGGGACTATAGGAGGATCGATTCATAGTTATAGGCACACTAGAGCAGCAGAGGACGTCGCACACCACAGTTTAAGCACTACTGACCAAGAGATAACCCACCCATGCCTTTATATCCATAGCCTTTCTCCATTGACCTACCTTAGGAGCCGCAAATCCAGGCATACGCTTTGATCAAAGGCATCCCGGCTCGTTTCCCCCCCATATTTTCACGATTTTAATGCACCTGTCAGTGTTTTCTCCTCCGCTCTATCTGATCTGTGTCTCTACAACGCTGCAATGAGCTTGGTGAGCTTTGTGAGCCACACGAGCCTCTTATGAAAAGGAGTGTTTTGCGTTGGATAAATAGCGCTGCATAAAAGCCGCGTCTCATTCATGCAGCTCTATGGGCCGTTGTCCCTTTGGCCCGAAAGAAACCACGCCAGACTGGCACGTTATGCAATGGCCAGGCTTTTTAATCTTCGAATGGAACGGTCCCGTCTTACTGCGGCGGCGAGAGAGAGGAACTAAGGATTTAGGGCACGTCGTAGCCTAAAGCTGTGGCTGCTTCTGCCTCCTCCCTCCGCCCCCCAACTGTCATTTCATTTTAATGTAAAGACATGTTCGAACTTGTACAGAAACCCCAATATGTTAAGTAGAATTTAAAATAAAGTTGATGATGAAAGAGTCCTACCTGGAGCTGTTCATGCTGCCTCTCAAAACTGCTGAACTCGGTTGATGAACTGAAAGACAAAATACAAGATTTGAGTATACACTTCTGCAAGCTAACAGGGCTGTCCAAATAAATAGTGTCCATGTGGCATCACAACAAAGAGGTTGTAGTTTAAAATTGAGATGGAGGGCAGGTGAAAACTCTGTGCAGGTAACTGGTAACTGTCAAAATGCAGATTTCTAGTCTGAGTTTACTGTTAATGTCTCTGTAATTCCTGGGTCAATCCATGTGAAACAAAAACTGTCACAATGTTCAATGTCTTTTCTGTCAGCACATATGAACTCTAATTATTCTCTCAAAAAGGTGTTCAAAAGTGGAGACAACATTCAAAAACATGTGCGTGGTGTAGACCAGTAGAAAGAATAATATGGCAGGTTTGTGAAGCCAAGTGGGGGGGCGACAATGGTGCAGATGGTAGAAGGGGGTCGTCCCATGATCAGAAGTTCAGGTGTTCTAATCCCGGCTCCTGCAGGTAGAGAATGCCGTTTTGTCTTGGGCAAGACACCTTCACCCACAAGCCCGTATGAATGTCATGTGAGAGTGAGTGGTTGGTGGGGCCGATGGTGTAGATTGGCAGCCTGGCTTCCGTCAGTCTACCCCTGGGCAGCTGTATAGCCAGCTACAATAGTAGCTTACCAGCAGTGTTGGGAACGTTACTTTTAAAAAGTAATTAGTTACAGTTACTCAATACTTGTTCCAAAAAGTAACTGAGTTAGTAACTGAATTACTCTATAATAAAAGTAACTCGTTACCAGGGAAAGTAACTATTTGCGTTACTGTTTTTAAAAAAGTTGCTATATGTCAAAGAATTTGGATTTTCACAAGTCAGTTGAAGTGAGTAGAACAGACGTGTTTTTGTTATTTGTTGTTATAGAATTCAATTCTATAACAATTGGTAGCTTCCAATCTCTGCATGGGAATTGGTATCCATAAAAAGGGGGAAAGGAATCAGTGCTTTTAGGCAAATCTGTAATGATGAGGCTATGATATTCCCAGACTGTTGTGTGACTGACGATGGCCTTCTTCTAATGCCACAGCCCTGTATAAAACAGAACCAGGCTGAATGACTTTAAATATAAGAGCCTCATACAGGCTACATGAGAGCTGCTCTCCTCCGCTCTAACAGGGGGCGGAGCAGACACACAGTCGGACACCGTCTACTTCACATGAAGTTTTGGCTTTGGCCACCGGTTCAAAGCATATCCTCAGCGCGATTCCAGACTGCGCAAGAAAGCACGCTTCTATTAACGGGCAAAGATTCATAAGGAAGAAAGAAAGGAAGCGATCTAAAGACACAGGAGGAAAATCCGCGATATTATCCAAGGGAAAGGAGAGGTACCTGCCCCACAACAGTGTGAGAAGTGTGCGGAAAACAAGGCAGTGAGAAGAGACTCCACTACCTCTACTTCTCAGCCAATCATCACCACCCCTGCTCTCTGGCTCTCCCCGCAGCTGAGCTGCTGATGTGTGGCTGTGTGCTGCCTAGAAGCCTCACACTGTGGCTGAGTTGTAACGTGCCACTTTGCTTTCCCAGTAACAATAACGGCGTTGAAACGATGGCGAGAGTAATTTAATAGATTATTCTGTTACCGAAAATGTAGTGCCGTTAATAGCACCGTTATGCATAAACGCCGTTATTCCGAACACTGCTTACCAGCACCAAGTATGGAGTGAATGAATAATGTCTACAGTGTAGTGCTTTCAGAAACTTGTGACACAAGCTTTTAAAGCCAATACGCCATTATTAATATTATCATATAATTACAAGCAAAAAACCTTTGGACATTTTCTATTTTGAAATTTCTTTCAAAACAGTTTCTATAGCATTATTTGACAGCTGCTCCAACTAAAAAAATAATTCTGCCACATAAACACATCCTATTAACACATGAGTGCCAAAAACCAAAAATGTTTTTTTTTTTTTAATGAAACTAGACACTAACACACCTTATGTGTGATTTTGGGAGCTCTGTGATGAACAGAACAGAAATAAATGATGAACAAAACTTGTGAAAAGTCACTGATTCTGTACATTTCGTCTGGACATTTTACCTAAAATAGTGATTTTGAGGAAAACAGCCTCTTTTTATCTTAACTTTACTCAGGAACCGAGGCACGTAGAAATAAACTGTTTGCACCCACTGAGAGCTTCGAGTCTCACCTTTCAAACGAGCCATAGTATGTGGCCATAGCCATAACATAGAATAAGCTGTGGTGCTACAAATATCATGAAAAATGGTCTGGATTGCTGGCACTAGGGGATAAATCCCAAAAACAGCGCGGCACTCAATGTGTTAAAACATGTAGCTGGGGCTTTTTACATTATTATATTACCACAGTCCTAACAAAAATACATTTGATTTTTCTCCAACGTAACAGAGTGCAGGTTTGGACATCCATATTAATATGTTCAACAGAAAAGCCACTTCACAATCAGCGACGCCAGCATATCTTTGCATAATGACAATCCAAATGACGTCCTTGTTTGAGCAAGGTCAAGAAGCAATATTTGGAAGGATTTGTTTTATTAAACATGCAGCTACATCAGGATGAATGAGAGTGTGTTTGTGTGTGTGTGAGTGTGAGTGTGGGACAACGGAGTTGTGTGTTTACATGCATGAGTCCGTGTGTTCATCAACATGCACTGTCCCAACCAAATAAACAAATACGTAAAATATTATACTGAATTGCATACAAATATACAAATTTGATATTTAATGAGGCTGAATTAACAAAAATCAATATATTTTGGGGACATTCTCGATAACGATGATCAAACGATATTTTTGCAAATGGTCAAAAATATGCAAAAATGTGCTGGTAAATGTACTCATTTAGATCGATGTGTCATCAAAAAGATAATTGTCTTGAATAAATACCTGTTTTGAGAAATTACACATCAAGTAGATTAATTTTTTATTTTTTTTAGAAGCTGTTTTTGCAGCTTTTTGTTCATTTCTTGACATGGAGATACGTATACTGCATATTGTAATCTTCCAAACAACAATTTCAACATTATCTTAGTTTTTGCAGTGTAACTCCATCTGCTTAAAGTGGCCCGTCAGTCAGGTCAGTCAGTGAGAGAAAAACGTCACTAGCCAGACTGGAAATCAAGCAGCATTTCTCTATTTGGTGAGTTGATGTCATGTCCTGATTATAATAAGGGCAAAAAGGCTCCCTTTTGGCCTGTGCAATCACCTGAAGTGGCTGGGCGCCGTGTGGACCTCCCGGAGCCGCTGTTGCAGCATGAATAACTCAGTGGCATATCTCTCCTCCGTCTCCGCGGCCTGGTGCTGGTAGTGGGCCCTGAGCCGTTCCAGCTCTTGCCTGTGACTGTCTTCCAGCTGCTGTTGCTTCTGCCGAGCTTCGACTGTGTGCGTTTGGATTTCCGACGAGGTCTGGGAGGTAGACGTTGCGGCGGTGGGCACTTGTTCTCCCAGGTCTAAACAGAGAGGCACAAGAGAGAGTGTAATTCAACACGCGCGACAAAGAAGCATTTAGGGTTCAGATCAATAGTATAAAAGTTTAATGAGAAAAAAGGTCACCGCAATGCAAATGATAATATAAAGGGAAAAAAGGATAACAGAAATCCGGATAAAGAGAGTTTAGTCAGTCAGAAGCTGACCATACTAAGAAACCTAAGCAGCGTATAAATGAGTTGGGCTGTACAAGTCAAATGTAACATTTTTTAAGACCGTAAAATGAAAGTGAAGACATACTCACAACCTTTTAATACTGTATTTTCCAGATTTTGATCTATTCTAAATGTACCTTGAATTATCATTTTAATACTATAATCAACATGGAAAAGTGGATAGGCTTTTTGGACAACTAAGAAAAGCCTGTGCCTCTCTAATATACAGCAAAGATAAAAAAAAATTGACATCACTCAATTAAAATTTTGTCTCTATTCTACTGCAGCGTCTCACCTAAAAACATTTTGTAAAACGTTGACTGCCAATGTTATGCAGTTCATAGAAAAGGCAGTCTGGAAGATAACTGCCCAGGAAGCATGACGTACCTTTGCTTGAATTTGAACCGACAACAGAGACTTGGAGACGCAGGTCCGATATCTCCTTTTCAGAGGTGCTCTTCAGATTTTCATATGTGTTTTGCAGCTCCACCATCTACAATAGACCAATACAGGGTTAGGTATTGAAATGTAAATGGCTATATAACTATCTGTTAAATGAGAAGACTGTTTACCTTGCTCCTGTCCGCCCTCAGCAGAGTCTGAAGCTGAGAAAGTCGATTGTGCTCCAGCTCAATGCTGTCCCTGACCTGCTGCAGTTCGCCGTACAGCTCTGAAACCAGGGAGATTCAATTCAATGTCGCTCATAAATACGTAAATTTCTCACAGCACAGTATCAGAAAATCTTTGTAAACATCTTAAAAAGGCTTTAAAATGTGCAAGGACAAAACAGAGACTGAGACCAAACCATGTCTAAACCACAAAGCAAAAGAACCAAATCAGACTGCACACTTGATCAGGAAAAAGCATAACTAAATGACAGCAACTAAGACTAAACCACTGATAAATCAAGTCGAAACGGGGGCTATACTATGAAGCTGGTTGAACTTATCCTGGGTGACTTTCTCTTAACCGGCTAGACCAACCCAGACATGAGCGTTTCTGGATCAGTGCCATTACGAAGCATGTTATCAGCTGTTTATAAAAAGTGGTACTACTGTATATTGTAAGGCGTAATAACACCCCAGAAGCACTTCGATGTCTGCACAGTAATATCTTCACTCCTAGTGTGAAAGTGGACGTATTACTGCGCCTTACAATATAGTACCTCTTTTTATCCGCTTAGAAAATCGACATGTTTCATTTTGTGTAACTATACGTGGATGGTGTAACTACTCACAGAAACGTATTTAAATAGGGAAAACGTGGAAGAGCTTGGTGGCTTCTAACTTCACCCCCCGTTTTTCCCCATAGGAATACGCTAGCAGAGGCTCACGCTAACAACATCTTCAGTCTATTTACATGACTGAGGGCACGCACAAAGACCAAACCGGGTATGCATCAACTCGTCTAAGCTCAGGTAAGAACATATCTCAGTATGGAAAATAGTGGCCTATTCCTTTAACCTGGTCCAGAGCAGGTTAAGTGCTATGGGCATGTTTCCATAGAGACCCTGCTAAAAAAGTGATCAGACAGGGTTAATCCTGAACTTACCTCGCTAACCATCTACTCTAGCTTGGTAGTATAGCCCTCAGGTCTGAACTAGGTCTACATCAGAAACATGAAAACATAAAAGGCTAAACCATGAGTTTTAAAGACATTACTGAGACATTGAACTGTACCTCTGGCCGCTTGTATAACAGAGGCTGATTCACTCGTCTCAGGTCTCGCAGTGGAAGACAGTGGGTGAGATTCAGCAACAATAGTTTTCTCTAAAAAGTTTTCTCCGAACATTTTCTGAAAAGACTGGAGACAGAAACACAAGGTAATGCCAGCCTCAATGACTCGAGAAAAAGAATGACAAAGTTCTTTCACAATTGTAATGTTTTTTACCAAAATGATTTCTCTGCATTCCTCAGACACAGCTTCAACCACGCTCTGATACTTGGATGATCTCTGAGAAGCTGTAAAATAGCATTAAATGATAGTTAAGAATATATTGAAGAAATACATTTTCTCTACAACAAATAATCTAAACTGAAAATCAAGCATGGGTGCAAATGACTTCAGTATATTAATATTGTTTTGAGTACCGGTAGTTTTGTGTCATCTGTCATCAATTATTTGTCTTACTTCATGGTTATAACAATTCTACCTTTTTGAATCACGATTATTGAGAGGACTTTGCAATTCAAGATGAACGAAATTCAAAAAAAGGAAGAGAATATTGAGAATTTCACATAAATTTACAGCCTAAATGTTCATGAAAAAGAAATAAAGACATGTTCCGTCTGTCCTATGTGCAAAATGCAGATCTTTTGGGACTTTTCTTTTGACAACATTATATAGCTTTCATCTCAACTTGGACATGCAAAGATGGATAAGGCTTGTTCTCTGCACATTGGATAATTTAACCTGCCGCAAACATGATCCGTTTTGGGGAGGTTGAAACACTGGATGTGGTTTCTTCCACCTTTACCAGTGCACTGAAAAAGTGATATCTTGATAAGTGTAAATTAGGGCAATTAATAAGTATACTTGCCCTTAATTGGAGTAAATACTGCCAATGGAATAAAACTTTTGCATTTAAAATAATAATAAAAAATAAAAAAAACAGGTGTAGGTGTATTTTCTAATTTTAAGTGCAACATATATTATTTTCTTATTATAAGTGCCAAAATACTTTTTCATTTCATTGGCAGATAATTCTACTTATCTGCTCAATTCAAGAGCAAATCTACTTATTTCAAGAAAATTGTACCTATCTTTAGATGACTTTTGCTGTGTGGCTCATGAGACGTGACCGCAGTTTACGGTGGGTTCTATAATTGTAATGATTAACCCACAGTGACGTTTCATAACCGCAGTGGTCGTAAAAGTGGTTCATCTAAAATGCTAAATGTACACAAAGCAGCAGCAAATGGAGCAAGGGTATACAAATGCATCTTTTTGACCAGCCGTCTCACCCAGGTCGCGCAGATCCTGTTGGTTTTGCAGTCTCATTTCCAGTGATTTTGTTTGGCTGTCTGTCTCCTCTTGAAGCAGCTCCAGTTGTGCTGCGTGAATCTGAGACAAGCTGATGTGCTGGGCCTCCATCCGCAGCCTGCATTCACCCTGAACACAGGAATATTGCATTACAATAATATGTAATATGTGCTTTTGCTCTTACAAAGCTATACATATTAAAATATCCCATGTTGTTTTTCTCTCTATTGTTGAGCTTTTTGCATGAAGAGATCGAGAGTAAGATTAAGTTTTGATTCTCAGTTAGTCCTTTGCGTCTGGTATAATGAAACTAAAGCCAACTGAATTGAGCGAAATAGTAGAGATCCCAAGTAAGTGATGATGAATCAGTTTTCCCATTTAAATACAGGACCAATGAATGAACTTCAATTTAATTTACAGCACCAGTCAAAAGGTTGGAAACGACAGTGACAGTGGCACAAGTAGTAGAGCGGGTTGTCTTGTAATCGGAGGGTTAGTGGTTTGATCCCCGCAGGTGTACACTGCCGTTGTGTCCTTGGGCAAGACACTTCACCCACCTTGCCTCCAGTGTCTGCGTACACTGGTGTATGAATGAGAGTGTGAATGGGTGAGTGGTTCCTTGATGTAAAGCGCTTTGAGTGCCTAAAGCAGGTAGAAAAGCGCTATATAAATGTGACCATTTATTTTATTTAACTAGGGTTGCCACCTGGGCCTGACAAAAAACCTGGACATTTTGGCAACCCAATCGACCCTTTTGCTTATAAGCAGCGGCGCCCTTCACACATCTGACCCAAGACAAAAAAAATGCCCTTCTACA
>OMNZ01045936.1:0-11232 GCA_900303255.1 Lesueurigobius sanzi | reverse complement strand
ATTTTTGCAATAGTAAGACATATGGGAATATTTCACAGAAATGTTTCAGCTGAATGTAAAAAAACGTCTTGCTTACTGTCCAACTAAACTCCATGTATTTTATTCTTCTGGTATTGCTCCATAGAGATTGGATTTCCCTCTGGATAATAATAGGTTGCGTTCACATCACATGACATCATTCTCAAGAGCTTATATTTAAAAATGGGTGGTGGGCAGGTATAAAGTCCATGGTGGTGACTATGGTAACGCTGATTTTTCGACTTGGTTTATGGCCAATATCTCTGTACTTATCGGGCCTATCAACATGAAACACCAAAATACACAACACATTTTCAACTGTCACACTGTCAAATATCTTTTCATAATTATATTAATAAGATATTTTTTAACTGAAAAAGAGAAGTAGCACTTTTTAGCTGTGGTCGATTGAACATGCATGTTCCCATTTAATTATATTGACTTTGCCTCTCAGTGAACCTGTAAAGACTGAGGGACTGAAGAAACAATGGATTACTAGGAGAATCATAAGATGTGTCAGTCTTATACCTTTTTTTGTAATAAAATAATTAGTTCTAGTTTTATATGTACAGTATTTCCACAAATCTCAATACCATATGTTAGGTATGGGGTGATGAACAATAAAGTAGATACAAACATTTTTGTTCAAAATATATTGCAATTTGTATAAAATTGCTATAGTTTTTTTACCCAATTGCTATAGACACTTTCTTCTGCACATTTAGAATAATATTCTATAAACATATTCTATAATGTGCTTATCATGACATTTTGGAATCAATAATCACTGTAATTTACTCTATTTCCTGGAATTCAGTGTTGTCTCTTGAACAAAGGTCAAATTATTTTCTTATCTTGGTAAAGTGGTGACAATATTCAAAAACATGTGCATGATTTTGGTCAGGTGACAAGTTTGCAGATCAAAACACTACTTACGGAGTCTAATGTGTCATTTGCACTTCACGCTGTCGAGAACACCGACAGACTCGACAGTTTCCATAAATGTGTGATATGAAAGTGAAGTAACCTCTGCAGTGGTGGGGGAACACACTGGAATGAGTTCAGTGTTAGCCAGCAGCAGTGGTCTGTGTTGGCTACGGCATTAGTTCCCCGACACAGATGAACTGTGGCCTGTGCAGCTCTCGTCTGTCTGATGCATGTCCCTGTCCCCTGAGTCACAGAAACACAGGCCTCCAGCTGCGCTCTCTTCAGACGAGCAGGAAGAGCCGCTTCTGAGTCAGCTCTAACCCCGGTATAACGCCTGTGAAAAGTCCTGGGCATAAATTTAGAGCCCAGAGCAGAGACTGTGACGTGTGGGAAATTATGAGCAGGTGATAAAAGAGAAGTGTAAATCTTTTTGTTTTGATAAGTTCTTATTATTAGCGCTGAAAAAGGGTTGGTGCTGTTGGTACAGAGATTGGATTTACAGACTGAAACAAAGTCTTTAAAAGGCGGATGTCAAAACCTCCTCATTCTTCACTTGGAGGAGTTTATAAGCAGGTTTTGCTACTTCAAGGGCCACTATCACGGAAATGCTAACAAAAACTAGCCTCCAAGTTCATGAAATACGCACAAAAAGTAGATGAATTGCACACTAATTTCTTCAAAAATGTCTGAGTTTACAATACACTGAAGGAGGACAAAACAAATTTTCTTCCACTACGTATAAGGACTACCAAGAAGTTCATTTACTAGCAGTGGCTTAGTAGTTAAGTGATCTATTCTGGTAATTTTGTAACTTTGTGTAAATTATTTTTATGATTAAGATCTCTATGTTGTTAAATAATATCTGGATTTGGAATTTCATTGAAAGCTAAATAAACAAGGAAGTAGTTATGGTTCCCTCTTTGACAAATATAGACAGAAGGGGTTTTTGTCTTGATCGATAAACCATTAATTACTCATTTCTGAACTACCACATTTGCAAATAGTAATACAGCAGCCACATTCCTTTGTGAACACGTTTGCAGAGGTCTAAACTACAGAGTGAGCAGGTTTCATGCCTGATAAATCCTATTAGAGACAATTGAAGCCTTTGTGATTTGCTACACGTGACCATTACGGGACAAGCGCTTTGTGTGTGACTATGTCATATGAAAAGCACTATACAAATAACATTCCCTTTCCCCTTTCCCACTAAAACTGCAATTTCACTTTGATTGGTATCAACGGTGCTGCTATAGCTTGGCCAACGCACACATCATGTCATTTTGGCCCATAGTCTAAACGGCTTGTTTCTACATGTTGTCAATCTCAAACAGGAATATAGAGCTTTGGGACTGACATCACAGTGCAATGCATTATGGGAATTTTGCCACCATTTTTCAGGACCACAAAGGAAAACACAGCCCATTTTCAATATTAGTCCCTTGTAGATTGTGCATTCTAACATGGCAGACAACGAGACAACAGACCTGAACTATCCTGAAGTTATTTGTCCATCTAGCTTCCCTTAGTTCTACAGTTAGCAGTTTGTTGTTTGGGCCGGTAAAATGGCGCCTCACACATCAACACAATCTGCTGGCCACGCCCCAATGACGTGACTTCACATTCCAAGCACTGCCCACAGCATTACCCTTGAACTTCTGAGAAATAAAAGAGAAAATTCCACTAGTCATCCAGGTGGTTAATTTTATCTTGGAGATTTTGAAACAATGCAAATGGTTTGACGTTTTTGGACAGATCTCCATCTGACACAAACCACAGAATCAGTATGTCACAAAAAAAAGATTGGTGATAGAAGATGTAGTTTGCCATAAATGTGTGGAAATAAAACTGGAACGGATACAACTAGACTAATGATCTTAACCCAAATCTTTCATAAAAATAGTTCAGTTCCACCATTATAAAAGGTAGATGGAAAACTTTGCTTATCATAAAACTTTAAAAGGCCTTTCACAGTCACAGTCTCGTTCTTGTAATCACAATGGACCACTTTTAAAACAAAAGCAGGACATCGTCTGGCTTTGATGTCCCTGTTTAATGTCGCACATTTGAAAAACAGCCTCATTGAGAGTCATATTAAGATAATAACATTTTAAATTATGTTTTCCAGGTACAAGGAGCTTATGACGGGAAAAACATCCAGGGAAATCATCGCAATTTTATGGATCCTGTCCTTCGTCATTGGTCTCATCCCCTTCTTTGGTTGGAACTCAAAGCACAAAGGCTGTACCAATAGCAGCTCTTTGGACACAAATACTACAACTACACTTTACAGCTGCAAACTCGAGTGCTTCTTTGAAAGCGTGGTGGACATGAACTACATGGTCTACTTCAACTTCTTCGTCTGCGTGCTGCTCCCGCTACTGATCATGCTGGGGATCTACCTGAAGATTTTCACCGTCGCCCGCAAGCAGCTGAGGCAGATCGAGCTGAAATGCGTCGGCAACGGGGACAGCCAACACCACGGGCTGCTGCAACGAGAAATCCGCGCGGCCAAGTCCCTGTCAATAATCGTGGGGCTGTTCGCGCTGTGCTGGCTGCCCGTGCACATCCTCAACTGCCTCACCTTGTTCTATGGCAAGCAGCTCAACAAGCCGCCGGTCGTCATGTACGTGGCCATCATCCTGTCCCACGCAAACTCTGCGGTCAACCCCATCATATACGCGTACCGGATACAGGATTTCAGGAACACGTTTCGAAAGATCCTAGCTCAACATTTCTTGTGCCACAAAGAGGAGCTGTATCTGAGTTCCAACGGCAGCAAGCGCAACAAAGACCAAATCCACATGACGATAGACCCGCTGCTATAATGGCACGAGCTTTACTGAACTCTATATGGAAAATGTTTACAAAACGGGGAGTGACATGTGAAGTTAGAGGACGCCTTGAATGTTTATCTGTATCAGGGCTCTAAAAATGAAAAAGGTCAAGTCTTACTTAAGGCGAGACACTGCAGGTGAATATGGAAAAAATGGATGAGAATATGAGCGATTTTTTGTGAAATTTTCTGTCATTTTATGTTTCCATATAAAAATAAGGCATTTTATGTCTAAAAATGGCCAAAATTGCAAAAAAAAATAAAATCTGAAACAAAATGCGAATAATGGATAGAGCCAGGTTTAAATTTTTGTTGACCTTTTAGTTTCAAATATTTTTTTAAGAGGGGATTTTGGATTCTCTCTAAGCAGTTATTAGTGAAAAACAAAGTGGAAAAAAACCTCAATAAATCAGGATACTGATATTTAAAAATCTCACTGAACACAACCTTAAAAATATGGTTAAGTGCTGGACTGGAAAGTTTGGAGTCTGAAGGAGCTACTAAAGTGTGGAAGTTGTCGACACAAGGTGAGAAACAACGATAATGACGATTTCTGAGAAACATTAAATCTGAGCAATAATTAAACATCTTTTCTAGTTTATATGTTAAGAGTGCAAACTGGCCCCAAACCTGGAAATGGAAATAAGGAGATTGCCTGCAGTGTCTCCCCTTGACTTTTCTATTGTGAAGACACTTTGAGGCTAACACGATCGGTAAACCTATGAATAGGACACAAACTATTTGTCAAAGCGAGTCCACCCTGTTACCATACAAGATTCAAGAACACTCCTGCTATTTTATACTGTCGGTATCTGCCAGTGTTATTAACTTATTTATTATGTTGAGAATGTGTTGATCAAATCTAGTGTGCTTTTATTTGTATTTGACATATCTCTGGACCTACAAGTAACCGTAGAAGTCTTTTTGTGGAGGATGATTTCAGGCTCACACCTTTGAACAAGAAGTGACCAAGTACTGTGCAAAGGTTTTGGCGAAGTGCTATGTTTGGGATTTATACTATTAGACAAAGGCTTCTTAAGTAGGGGCCGCGACTCTCACAAGGCACTGAGCTGGTGGTCCCAAGATTACTTGAAGCTATAATAGAAGAGCCACTCACACTGTTTTTGAGCTAAAACAGCATATATCAAACTAAACAACGTTACATTTGATGGTGGGGCTCCCGGTGGGACTCTGTGTGAATGGTCATGCAGGTGGCTATTGTAATCTCATGAATGCAAATATGAAAATCTGGATTTACATTAACCGATTAGCCAACATTTTGCTCCACATCAAGGAGCTTCCTCAAGGCTTTTGGGAATCCCTTGCTTTTTAGTCTATTTTTTTTCATTGTCAGATAAGGTAAATATGGCTCAATGGAAGGAAGTTGAATATTAGTTTTGTGAGACCAGCACATTGGGACTCAAGGAGTAATTCTACTTTAGAATTTTCTCATTTTCTTCATTGTGCCCTTTGCACTGTATCATAAATATCCTTTTTGTGTATTGCCTTTAAACACTATAAGACTTACGCAGTACTGTTCATGAGATAATTGTGTTGCCTTTAACTAAGTGCTGATAATCATCACGACGGAAGTATCTATGTGTTTCAGTCATGTGACTTTTTCCTGCTCCATTTTGAGGACTTTTCTTTCATTCAAAAGATTAATTTTTAAGATAGTATTTCATTCTTAATTGCTATGAAAATAGTCATCATAGTGAAGCGCATGGATACACATGTACTTCAAACTTGTGTAAATGACTAAAATGAAGGGATATGTTGTCAATCCTTAAGCCACCTGAACATTTAGTTGAGCCGCACACAGTGTTCCATATTGTTACTCCAAACAACTCTCAGGTCGTAAAGACAGACTGTAGTATATGAAAACACAGCATCAACAGACAGGCCACACTGGTGATAACTCACTCACCCAGAAAGAGGCTTCGGTGAGTCCTCCCTGTCCTGACACTGCCCTCATCCCTGTTAGACGTCAGCCTCACAAATATCTACCTTATGTGCATTTAAGTTGGATTCAAAACTAAAGCACATTAACACGTTACAGATACAGCAACATAATAAAAAGATGCATCAAAATGTTCATGAAATGGACTTTGCATTAGTGTGATCAGTCTCTCTAAATGCCTAATGCCATTTTAATGCAAAGCCATTCATTTAACTAGACACCCTACATGTGACACTCAGGTCACGTGACATGCCCCTGGACACACAGGCTTTGACTGATTATCAATAACCTGCACCAATCAATGCACTCATGAAAGACATATAGTTCATCTGTTTTAATTGTAGTTTTCCTTTGGGAAGACAAAATGTATTGTTTAGGAAGTCATTGCCATAATAGTAAGAACTTGCACCAGAGTGGCTAAGTGGCTGAACACTCTCACCTCTCAGCAAGAAGGTTCCAAGTTCAATTCATGTGCTAGGTGGGGCCTGTTCTCTTTGGAGCTGGCATGTTTGCCCCTAATGTATTGTGACAAAGATCCTGGCTGTGATGCTGCTCTGGACACAGTGCACAGGCACAGGCTGAAGGACAGGTCAAATGCAGAGGACATATTTTCTTACAACTGCCAATGCTTTGGTTGACCAGAGATGATTTGGTCTAAATATTACATTATTTGGAGTTTCTTTGTATCCGTTTCTCATCCCAGAAACATTACAGATTGGCTTGTGGCACTTTTTTTTTTAATATGAAAAAATATGGTTTGTAACAAATGATAGTTTTGATCTGTGTAACTAAAATATCAACCTTTCACTCAGCGCTGACACTTCATTGTTGTGCTTCTGATGGAGCATGTTGCTCATGTCACATTACCAGTGTTACCAGTGTTACTGTCCCACTTCTGATACAAGGGCTACAACAGGAGTGTGCCAAGCTTCTCTGTACATTCCAATGGAGACATCAAAACTGTAAACTGCACTGTGCGGCCGTTGTGTCTATGTCGTGTTGAAACAAGTACTGTAGTCGTCGTCTGGCATCTTTTCCTCTGGAGCATGGTCCAAACCCTGCCTTCTGTGACTTTATTATGGGTGAGCCTCATTGATCCAAATCTACATTCCTGCCTTTCATTCCAACCTGTGTCTTTCATAATCGGGAAACTTGCGCTTTCATAAAATTTCAATTTGAGATTTCTCATTGATGTTTAACATAATGCGATCTATATGTATGGTGATTTATTTTGTTAATAAAGCAAATGTTTATATTGTTACAAATGCGTTTTTAATTATTTACAAGACACAGTATGTTACATGTTAACTATAGGAAACGTAGTCAGACTTTAAGCTTACAGCTACACAGCTAATAGATGTAAAAATAAGACACTGGCAATAAATAAAGCGACATCTGGCGACTTCCACAAGAGCCTCAGGCGCCACACATCCAGGTGCTTCATGTAAGTGGAGCTCTTACTGTAAAGATCACCGTCTCTGGGCTGTCAAAACGCTGTCCCACTGAGCAGAGTGGTCATCTCCTGATCCGACACAGCGTCCTGTCGGGTCACTCCTGTAGCCTGGGACAGGTACACAGCCAGGAGGTGCTTGCACTGCCAAAGCAAAGCAAATGAATCATGAATGCAGCCAAATAGATCAATGTGCAAATGTGGCTAACTCAAGTGAAAGATTCTTGGCATAAATACAGTATCTTGAGCGTGGCTTTGGGATTATTTCCAACAAATTCTAGTACAGCCCATCACTGCAGTAGTGACGGGCTGAATAGCCAAGGTATCGACGTGTATAAAGCACAGAAAGCAATACCTCAGCTGAGCAACATATGTCAACAAGTATGAACAAATAATACTGAGGTGCTAAATGTCAATAAGTTGCTTTAAAGCTCCAGAATCATGAAGTTAATAATATATAATTCCGCTCAATGGCATGATTAAGTCTTTTCCATTAATTCATACATCTACCGAAACCAATCAATGCAAACAGATTCTGAATCATTATGCAGCCCCTACACATACCATATAAAGTAATAGAACACTAGGACAATTGTAACAGTTGACTCTCCTACATACGCAGCAGTGCACCACACCATCGAACACAAGGTCCCAGTTCTTTATGACCACATGACATCTTTATCTCAATGACCTACATGTCCGCAGATCTTTGACCAGCTGCTGCATTATCTCGGGGCCTCCTATAGCATTACCGACCGTATAGGCAGGAGCAGTTAATTATTGTTAATTATGGAGATAAAGAACAAACCACCACAGCAAGATCTGATGAGCCGGCTGCCTGCAAGACTCGATTTTTGCACATGAACTAATCACGGGCTGCGTCTCTCCTCGGTCTGGTGCAACTCTTTCTCATACTGATTTTAGCCACATCCTCGAGGGAAACCAGACTTTCTGATATTTGGACAGAGAGCAAGGGTCATCTGCTGAAAAATATTTGGAGTTCACAAAGAGCCAGTCAGAGCGGAGACGCCCCACTGAGGATGGACAAACACAGGACCTGTCCACACATGGGACACAGATTGTAGCAGCACCGGTCCAGGAAGCACAGCTGACTGACAGGAGACAAAGCTAGAAATCCATGTCAATATGCAACTGGATGGCGCCATTTTTAATCTAGTTATTCATCTCCTGTAGTCATAGGTCATTTGGGGATTGATAGTCTAAATATACACAAAGTAATCCAAGTTTTTTATATCAGAGATGCATGGATGATTGGTATAAATGGTTGAGAAGGGCTCATAAAAGCATGCCATAAAAATACATCGACATTCTTGCTTTTTCCTTTGGGTTTTTCCCTTCTAGCAAATCATTTATTTTCTACCAATCAATGTAAGTTAAGATAATATACTGCTTTACATTGATTTATGGATTACTGAACCTGATGCCCTCCCTGTTTTTTTTTTTATCATCAAGGTTTTAGTGCTGCCCCAGGACCCAGAAGGCATTAAAACTTGGAAATCCCCCCCAATACCATTTGCAATTTGATACCATACTGGTATCGTTTAAAGGTAGGCTATATAAGTTTAGTAGTTTAGTAAACTACTAAACTTGCCCATTCCTTCCATTTTCTCCAGACAGACTTCACTCTTGCTCATCCATCAAGGATGTTGCTCAGGAAACAGAACTGCTGGACCTCGTCTGTCTTTCCATCCTCTAGAGCAGAGGGCAAACTAAGGCCCGGGGGCCAGATGCGGCCCGCCTAGCTCTTCAATCCAGACCAAGTAACATGACCAAGCCCAATATACAGTACACTGCCTAAAAGGTGTGAACAGCACCAATGATTTCAGTGACAAAGATAAATAACTGCTTCCCTTTTGTTGCTTTTGCTTTGTGTATTTTAAGGCTCGTGCACACCAAACGTGCGTCATCGCTCATTACGCCTATACGTAGACGCTCATAGTGTGTGCAGCGTGTGTAGTTAGTTGCCAGCTACCTGTGCGCTGCTCAATTCACACGAACTGCAACGTTGTTCATGCACGTCATTGTACATTCACGTAGGCTTAACATGGAAGTTGGCCCGAGGACGCGTTAGGTGTGAAGACAGCATAAGTGTTTAGTAAGTAAGTACAGTTTATTTGTAAAGTGCTTTTCACAGATAAAAATCACAAAATGCTGTACAAACATAGGAGCAGTAAAATGACATAATAAAATTCATATAATAACAAATAATTAACAAAAAGTGACAAAACCCATCAACCAAAAGCTTTCCTAAATAATACGGTCTTCAAGTGCTTTTTAAAGGCATCAACAGAGTCAAGCACACGGAGGGACGGGGGCAAGTCATTCCATAGTCTGGGGGCTACAGCCCAGTTTAAGGTCTATTTGAAAATGTTACTTGTTTGAAACGCCTCAAACCGCAACCGGTCCAGCCCCCTGGCAAGTTCAAAAACCCGATGTGGCCTTTGCATCAAAAACTTTGCCCACACTTGCCCTAGAGTCACGCTCTCATCTTCTTGCTGCCTCTCATTTCCATCCTTTGGGGCTCTGCAGGCTGGACATGCAAAGTCCATGACTCTCTTTTGTGACACCATGTTATCTTGTGCATGCAGTAGTGTTTGTATTGTACGCTTTTTCCACAGCATCCACAAGGCCATCTGTAACTTCTGTCCTAACTCATTTCTAATATGCCAGTTCATCACAGGGATGAGTTTATGAGCATGCATCACAACTTGCAGGGTCTCTTTTCAGACTCACTGTCGCAGCAATGGTAAAGACAACTTGCTTGACAGTTCCTATAATCAGATGGACAGTTTTCCCAAATGTCTGTTTTTACAATTTACTGAAGGACAAAACCAAGATCGATACCCTCTGTACGGAATGAGTATGAGGGTATGGTAAGACCAGGCTAATTCATTCCACTACCAGGAAAAATATCAGGCGCAGGACCTTTAAATACGTTTGGACCCCACTGAAAAAAGAGATTACGAACCTCAACTGGTACTTCTGGTTAAATTTCAGTCATCAAAGTGTGATACATTTCAATTAAGATGATTTTATGAAGCCCAATGTTCCAGTAATGCAATCAAGTTAGCATTAAGACGAAGTTAGGTCTTGTTTATATATTTTGATCTTGATCTAGCCTTGGGGGTCATAACTTACCAGCAGGCCTTCATTTCTCCTGAGCACCGTGTAGGCAAAGGCCGGACATGGGCAGAAGTGACAGGACACGAAGCAAGTGTAGATCCGACCAGAGCCTCCAGTAACCTGAACGAATTACAAAAACAAAACAAAGAGTTAATATAATGTACGGCCCATATACACTGCCTGGCCAAAAATAAGGACACCTGGATTTAACTAAGCAAATAGATCTGGGGTTGATGCAATTTGTCAGTTTTAGGTTCAGCAACACTATCTGCCCAAAGAATGAGATCAGCTGAAGCATGAACATCCTGAATTATTATTTATGGGTCATTCCATCAATGGATTTCTTCTTCTCTGATGGCACAGGCGTATTCCAAGATGACAATCCCAGGATCAGGCTCATATGGTGAAAGTGTGGTTCAGGAGTGTGAATGGTCATTTTCACACATGGATTGTCCACCACAGTATCCAGATCTTAACTCCACTGAGAATAGTTGGGATGTGCTGGAGAAGGCTTTGCTCAGTGTTCACACTCTTTGTCATCAATACAAGATCGTAGTGAAACATTTATGCCACACTGGATGGAAATAAATCTTAAAAGCTTAGAGAAACAATGCCACAGCAAATGGTGCTGTGATCAAAGCGAAAGGTGGCCTAATGTGCATGTGATATTTCTTTTTGTGGCGACTTGTTTTTGGGCCGGGCAGCGTATGTACTGTATGTGTGTGAATGTAACCAAGCCACGTCAGACAAAAATGTTTAGAATAGTGATTTACGAGTCAGTGATAACAGTGCGGTAGATTAAACTACACTCTGTGGGAGGATCAAAACACTGTGGCGCCTGTTTTTCGTCAAATTATATGTCATGATTTAATATTCAAGATTCAAGACTCTTTATTT
>OMNZ01045931.1:0-10379 GCA_900303255.1 Lesueurigobius sanzi | reverse complement strand
ATTTAGTCAAAAGAAATTGTGTTAGTTTTAGTCTGATTTTAGTCAACAAAAATTCCGGGTAAATTTAGTCGACTAAATTTGAAATATATTGAATAAACTTTACATTTATATTATTGTTTTCAAACATATTTAATAATATTCTCTGCTTCATGAAGTGTCTCCCACATTATCGAAACACAGAGCTGATCCTTTGGAGGTGAATTTAAATGATACAAGGCTCTTTCAAACTGAAGTCACTGAAGTTTGGATCATTTTAGTCCCTTCTGTCATTTTTAGTCGACGAAAATATCTGGAGATTTTAGTCATAGTTTTAGTCTCATGAACTAACTTTAATTTAGTTTTAGTCTCATTTTAGTCAGCAAAAATATTACTGTGACTAAAATTATGACTAAATATTTTAGTTGACGAAATTAACACTGGAGCAGACGAATCACAATATTTTCAAATTAGCAGATCTCCAGTCTCACACACACCTTTATCTAGATGGATTGGATTCAGCATAGTTTGTGGACAACCTAAATTCTTACTCAAGATAATTTTGGATGAATTATTGACAGATAAATGAAAAAAATTTTAAACTTTCTCGGGCATGGATTCGACTCTTTCCAGGCTAAGGCCCCCAAACTGACGATGATACGGATGGGGATTATGTATTTGATTAATTATTATGTATTAAAGTTTAAATTTAGTTTGCCTTGATAACCGTCTATGGTCATTTTAAATGATGTGTTTGCTGATGTTTTGCCTCTACTTCTTTTGCAGCAAGCAAAGGCACAACAAACTGTGGCGTTCCCACTCGGACAGTGACCTCTCGGAGCACCATGAGCCTTTATCTAAATCTTTAGCTCAGCCCAATAGCCTTGGCCGTTCTGACCCTCACAACCAGGCGTCCTCCTCTGGCCCGTCTGTAAAAGAGCTGCTGGAGTCTCTGGGAACTCTACCCAGCATTGTTAAAGCCTCATCCAACCAGGCAGACACAAAGTCCAAACAGAGCTCCTCCGCTGAAGGACTCACAGACTTATCAGCACAAAACCCTCAAGCCCAGTCCCAGCCCTCGCCTGCCTGTCCCACCACGTGTCCACTATCTCCTCCTCTGTCCAACGGTGTATGTGACGGTGACGAGCGGGCCTCATCGCCTCCTGTGTCCCAGCCCCGGGCGGCCACAGTGGTGCCCCCCTCCACCGGTGTTTCCATGGTGGCGGAGAGTGTCCCGTTAGGCCAGCCTCACCCGCCTCCCCTGCTGCACCACCTCCCTCCCTCGCCCTCCCTGTCCCCTGCCCCACCCTGTGTGGACGAGCTTGCCAAGGCGCCGGTTGTGTTGTGTCCTGTGGTCAAACCGTTGCCAGTGTCAGTGCCTCAGCCCCTCGCCACTCAAACCCCCTGCTCGCAGCGAGGACCCCAGTGTGTGTCCGCAGCAGTGCCTGTCAAGAAAACGGACTGTGAGCAGGACTTGTGTGACTTGTCTTTTGCAGCCCACACTCCCCCCTCCAATGAATTTATCACCTTCCCCAGTGCCATTCCTCAGGACAGCGAGGTGTTGTTCGCCCACAGTGCTGACCACATTAACTTCTTCAGTGCCAGGGAAAAGTTTAAGGGGATGACTAAAGATGGCAAGACTGCAGTGAAAAAAGAGGAACACATAGTGCTTCAGTATGGCACAAATAATGAAGACAAGGAGGAAGTTAAAAGTAAGGTGAGATTGCTTCTTAACAATGAACATTTTATTTTTGAGTAAAGATACAGCATCTTGTGGAAAAGGCATGACATCTGTTCAGAATTATTTTATATCTCTGTTCTGTTTCTTTCTAGGAAATAACTGCATCTGTGCTGGTCACAGGACCTAAGGCTGACCCAGAAGTGAGGAAGTCCAAGCAGGAAGACGATTTATTACAGGAAGAAGCTGAGAGTGCAAAAGAGGAAGTGAAAGACAAAGAGGAGGAGGAGGAAGCAGCTCCGCGGCTCTATAGTGATTGGACGAGAGGGTCAGTACGGCGGGTCACACGGCAGCTCGAGCAACGAATGAAACAGGAGCAAGTGGCGCCCTCCTCCTCCTCCTCAACGCCCGCTCTCTCAGGAGGCTCAGCATGGACCCAGAGGCGCACGGCCAGTGTCCCATCTGCGATGGGGTCCAGTGTGGAGGACACCTCTGCTTGTCCCGAGGTGTCATTGGTCAGCCCAGTGCAGGAGGAGCAGGAAGAGGAAGACGCTGAGCTGCAAAGACTGGGACAAAATGAAAAAAGCACAAAAGGAGCCAAAGTCCTACCTGCTGAGCGTTTTCTGTCTACCTCCGGTCACTACACTGCCCACTCCCCCTTTGCCTCTGTCAATTTCCTTTGTCTGGAGGGTGTCACAGAGTTCGAGTCGGCCACAGACTGGGACTGTCCCGCTCTGGGAGGGGACATAATCATGAGGGAGACTTGGGAGACTCTGTGTGAGTTGGGGGCCTTCCTGCAACAGGTGAGTGTGGGAGAGGCCTGTCGAGGGCGGCAGGTCAACCAGCTTTTGGGGCTGGACCCTGGTACCGCTCAGACACGGAGCAGCAACATCCAGCGGCGGGTCAGAGAGGTAGAGGCACGGATACGGCAGGCGGGACTCACCCCTCCGTCCTTAATGAAACGCTCCGCCTCTCTGGCCAAGCTCGGCTGTCTGGAGCTGTTAGCCAATGAGCTGAGCGAGTGGGAGTTGAGCCGAACCTCTGTTGCCCGCTCGTCCTGCACAGAGCCCCCAGGTCACACAGTGGTCAGTGACGAATCCAAAAAACAACGTGTGCATCACTCGCCCTCACTCTCCAGCCAGTTCCCACACAGCCCACCCTCTGAGCTGCAAGATGTCCCGACTGAATCCTCTCCCCCCTCCAACCCGCCGCCAACCTCCGAACAGGACACTCCACTCTCTCCGGGACCAAACACATCCACAGCCAGGCAGCAGTACGGACGGACTCATCCCCTGCGAAGGCTCAAGAAACGAACTGGCACCCTTTACCACACCATGTGAAACCTCTCTGTCGATATGTCTGTGAGAGAATGGAGTGCCCAAATTCACTGCAAAAATGAAGACCTACATGAGGTTAAAATGACTTGTCTCGATTTGAGTAGTTTTGACAACAGAGGGAAGATCCAGAAAACATGTATTTGGGAGAAAAGGTCTAGCCCTGATAATTGAAGGTCCCATTTTATACGCTTTTGACACCTTAGCTAAAATGCTGTATATGCTTGGAACACCGATGTTAGCAATTTTATGCTCTAATTCCTGGCAACACAGAGGACTAATATTGTGCTAAACAGCAGGGAGTGAAGCAGTTTTTAAACAGCTACAAGGGGGTGTTTGGGATTAGCAAGACATGCTTTTTATTGAACGCAATTTGAGTGCTGAAATGATCAAAAGAAATCCAAGTTTAAAGACGTTCTAAGAAATACAACTTTTAAAAACTTAGGAGTGTGTAATACCGTAACAAGGTCCTAAACTGCTGAACGTGGGGGGTGGGGCTTTCATTAAACATAACTAGGTCAAAACTACTGAAGACCTTCAGCTTCCAGGCGACCTTAACCCATGTACTTATTCTCTTTGCAGTGTTTGACTTGATCTGTAAACGTGACAGTCCGATGCCTCTTGCCTTAATAAATACAAGTTTCCGTTTTTCCCAGCAAATCTGCCAAGAGCCTCTATGAATGAGTGATATTCTACGTAGGTTCAATGAAAAGCATTCAAAACAAAAGCACTGTGTACTATCAATACCTGCAACAATCGTTTTGCATCTAGTGAAGTTTTTGGCCATTTTGGCTTAGGTCCAAGTTTTATATTATTGCTGGTTTGTTGTCATTTAGTTGCTGTTTTGATGATCGGTAGAATGTAGCCACTGTTTCATCTTTTTTCCCCCCCAAACATTGATGTAAAGTTAACCTGAACACATTCATTATTACTATTTTAATAATTCGGTTCCCCCCTATTCAGTCACAGCAAACCAGTTGCATGGCAGATTTTAGCGCCAGATGCCCTGCCTGCTGCAACAAGCCGTCATCTGTGAGTGGAGCGGGCCTCGCCCAGGTACGCGACGACTCACTGAATCGGTACGTGCTCAAGCTGGGCTCGAACCAACAACCTTCTGATTCAGGCGAAAGCTTGTAGACCGTCATTACTATAACTACTGCCACCCATCATTGTTGGAGCCACTCTGCAGAACACCGTTATATTTTGCTACGCCACAAGAAAAACGTATCGAATGCATAAACAAACAAGCCAGCATTAGCACTGTATATACTATATCTCAGCTAGACAATGCTATTTTTGATTATAAAAACATCTAATTTATTTAAGCTAATTTTTTTGAGACAACCTGGTGATTTTCTGCTCCAAGCAAAAATGTATTTTATTCTATTTATGGAGTGGAATATTACGCAGAGTGGCTTTAACCTCAACACTTTTGACAACATCTCAATGTGAGCAACATATCTTCAATTGTCTTTAGTTTTTTTTTCTTTTAACCCTACATTAGCTGTGCACAACTGGACTCTACTGAACTGCAGGTGCAAAACGTCAAATTCAGATTGTATTTTCATAATGGGAAGATGGGTAGAGGCATGCTGTCTGTCCTGTAATGTTTCTGTTGACTGCACATTACCTCAGTCTAAACCAAATCTTGCCCGCGTTAGGTCTGGATTTCTGGAATGTCCATCTCGATCTGAAATTGTTTGTGGAAAGCTTTTCTCTCATTGATGCCACTAAATCTAGGAAATTGTATGCATTGCTGTTTGCGTGAGACAAATAAGGTGAGGGACGTAAAATGATCCTACGTTTTTGGGATGTTGAGATCTATATTGTAATTTTAGGAGCTGTACATGTTTTATAGGTGTCTGCGAGTGATTGTAGCACAACTTCTACATGTGGGTGTGTTTTCTTTTATTTTTGTACACTTTAGGGGGTGTGCCTCTGACTGGTGAAGCTTCAGAGTTTTCTGTCATACATGCACTTTACTCCATTTTTTATTTTATTGTGGCTTTTTATGTCTGGTTGCTACTTTCGGGAGCATGCTTGGGTAGTAGCAGATGTTGGGTGTGTGTATTTTTTTCAGTTTTGAACTATCATTGTAAATATTCTTTTATATCATATGTCTCAACTGTGACCATTAAAAATGGAGATTATTAAACATGACTCTTTCTCTGTGTTATGTAGCTTTTTATTGTTATTGTTTCAATGTATTTATTTTTAATTTTTTAAAAAGCAAACCAATAATTAGGCTAAATCTGTAAGAGTGCAAGACATGATCACCCTTCATCCCACCACACAAATAGATTAAGGCAATATAAATAACAATTACTAAAGAAAGCCGCTAATACTTGACCATAAATGTGTGTGTTTTTTTTATGGAACTAGTAAGCTATATATATATATATATAATTATATATAATTTATATATATATATATTTATTTATTTATATATATTTTTATATATTTATATATTATTATTTTTTGTTTGGCCATATGTCACTTCACAGCTCCAAAATCCCAATCAAATGTCCTCAGATCTTACACACAAACTCTTCTATTGATTTTCAATGTAAATACATTGTGCGTTAGAAGTTGAGCGGGATGTCGCTGTCTGACCCACGGTATGACCGCGGCGCGTCACGTTTCCCTGCTCTGACAGTCTGTTCCAAAATAGCCCTCCACCCTGCACCCTCCCATACACACCCCCTCGGCCCCCCACTGTCCCGACACGGGCCTCTCGCGCCTCTCTCTTTCCTTTCCAAGGACCAGTTGTCCGGTGCCTCTTCTATGTGTGTCCTGCATCAAAATCATTTAAAACCTTTATCGACAGTGGGATTTACGCAAAGGAATTAACGCAGCCGGTAGAGCAGTGGTCTGCGACAGACCCAGACGCACACGTCCAGGGAAGAGGGGGATCCCCGAAGTCTGAGGTGAGATTTCAGACTTCTAATTGCCAGTGTGGTGCATTGAAGAGAGGAGTGCGTAAAATCTGTCGACACTGCAATGCTGTGTCACCTTTGTCATAAGATTTGGCAATAAGCCAAGTTTATGAATCTGATGCAGTTATTGCAGACAGTATTAGCCCTACAACTGATCTTGGGGCATGAGTGACAGCTGTGTTCTACTTAAGAGACCACGCACTTTTCTATCTTATTGCCTTCGGTTGTTTTGGTCTTTTGCGTAAATGAGGTTGTAGGCTATAGGCTGGGCGCATTCAATGACCGAAGACATGGGCTACAGTGTTTTATTAGGCATACTGTTAAGTGCCACAGTGAGAGACTTTGGTTGTGTTTCGGCAGGCCCCGGGTGGGAGGGTCCTGGCCGCTCGGGACAGCAGCGCACTTTGTCATGTCTATATTAGGAAAGTCGCAGTGTCATTCTAATGCGCTGTCCCGCGTCTCTACAGCTGTGCCTAGTCCAATACCAACCGTGTTATCAAAGTTTTTAAACACACAGGCACAGTGTGCTATGGGAAGAAAGTCATGTCTCAGCACAGTAACAGCATGGCAACAGAATCCAAATGAGTGGCAATCATAAGGCTACCATGTGATTTTGCCCCTCAATTTGGAATGAAATTTCTGTTCAGAATGAAACATAATGTGCATACACCCTCTGTACAGCCAGCTTCTGGTTTGTATGTTTTGTTAATAATCAAAATCACAATTGTTATTCAGCGATGGCCTACGTATGCATTAGTTGGATACATATTTTACTTATGCAAAGTTAAAACAAGAGGCCTCAAATTGCCTGATTGGCAAAGATGAGCAGTGACCTTTATTAAAACTGAGTTGCCATGTCGCCTAGTTAAAAATCAGGTGTCACCTGTTGATTCATTTGGATTTGACTTGTTTTATTCATTAATGCTGATACACCCACAGTGCCGCCACAGCTTAGTGAAAAGTGCATTATGGAACTTTTTGTGTGGGGTTAAAAAAACAAAACTTGATATTAGTGCATATTTGACCTATCGTGTTCCTTGGCACCTTTACTTTTCATCACGGTAGCCTCTATGATGCTCCGGGATCAAATTGTTTTAGGATTTCTGGTAGGTTTTCTCTGCTGATGGAACCACCCCTTGACAATGCAGCGAAAACCTACCAGAGCCCGTAATAAACATTTAATCCTGGAGTATCATACAGTATAGGCTGCTGCGATGGAAGTAAAGTCATGGTTAGTCATCTGGTAGAAGACTCTCCTCTGGGTCATATTTTACCAAATTATAATATTTTACTGGACGTTGGTCTGTTAGGATAATTGTCCAGATGATTTATTTACTTTGAAATATTGAAATGTGTGTTTTATTTTATTTTATTTTATTTATATAGGCCTGTATTTAAATGTTAGGTGTTGCACATTTTAGCCCCATCAAGAGTCCACTTTGGCTCACCTTTTTCCTTTTCCCCTGAGCCTCACAATCGCACAAAGCCTTGTGCCACAGCTGTACAGTGATAGATATTTATGATGCTCACCCTGAACGCCCCGCAGTTTGGCTGCTGGAGGGGCATGGGTATGTAGCGTGACTGAGGGCTTCCAGGAAACTGCCCCTCTACATGGGAAGGTATTGCAGTAAATGTTTTAAACCCTTGGGAAATCCAAATCAATCTTAGTCATCACTCACTGACATGAATGGTTAGATGATTTTAATTATTATTACCCCATAGACTAATATGTGGCTGATGGGTTTGGTGCCTTCATTGCTCCATCACTTCATTGTGTTATATTATATGTCATGTATAATATCTTATACGCTGTGGGTCTGGGAGGGGATCTTTGAAGTTTGGCTCTCTCACTGTGGGACAATCGACTATAAATATCCCCCTGCCAGACCTGATATAGCACTGTGCCTGTGTTTTGAGGATTAGAGTCCCTTTGGGCCCTGCCTCGGACAGCAACGGGGCATCAACATGTGTAAACACTGAGGACATCTCATTAACTCTAACGTTGAATTGATTTTGTTTGAGCAGCAGCAAGGAATGAGCAGAAGTGAACATTTTAATGCTGAAACGCAGTCTAACTCTGTAAACCTTGTTGAATGACCAATGTCATCAAATATGGGAAGTGCAGCAGTTAGAATCTTGCCAGACCATGAGGAATACCAGATAGCTAGTGAGTGGTTCTTGGTGGTTGAGGGTCCGTTGGCGCAGATGTGCGGCCACGCTTCTGTCAGTCTGTTCCCAGGGCAGTTGTGCCTATATACAGTTGTGCTCAGAAGGTCTGTCAGGGTATATAAACTTGTGCATTTCATAGAATATGAATAACACAAAAACCTTTATTTCACTCATGGTTAGTGGTTGCCATTGATCCATTTATTGTCAAAAAACCTGTTTGTTTACGCTTTTCAACTAGAAACTAATCAAATATCCCTGATCAAAAGTTTACATATTGTGCATCTTGAAACAAACATTTTTTTCTTTTCTTCATAGAGTCCAATTTTGTCAGAGAGTCCTGTATTTCAGCTGAAGTGAGTTTTTCTTTGCTCCTGAACAATTTCCCTGGCAGTTGTTGAAGGTCATAAACGTTAGATCAGGGACCTTTGAGTATGTGGCGACCGTAGGGGTCAATAGATGTACAATAAAGTAACTTAATTTAAATTGGAAATACAACCAACAACGCCACCTGGAGAGATGGCTCCAGGACCAGTAACACGACCAAAGAACAATGTTAAGGTCACGTGAGTTCGTTGGACTGAGGGGACACAGACAACTTATTATACAGTTTATTTATAAATTCATATTAAAATAGATTTCTTTCGTTGGTTACAGAATGAACCAGAATTTCCCTACACCCACACAGGTCAGTAATTACAGCATAAGTCCAATGCTGCACCGAAGTGCTTCGTTTATAGGGCTACCTTTAAAGTAGTTTGAGTTGCAGAGTGGGGATATTTCCTTCAGCTCGCGGAGTGCCGGAGCGACAAGCAGCACACAGCAGGGGATTAACCAAAAGGGCTCCAAAAAGGGACTCAAAATAGGGGTAGAAGGGGAGGCCCGTCCAAGAAACCCTAAAAGTGGGAATAAGTATGATTAAATAGGCATTAAATTAACTACATGGAGTGGGCAGAGTCCGAACTCACCGCGGAGGCGTCTTAACCCGCAGACAACAGGAGTTACCCACGCAGCACAGGCGAAGTAACCCACGCGGCACACACAAACAACGGCCTAAGGAAATGCTTACGTTTTAGCAAAGCAATATATTCATTTATTTTGTTAATGGCAGCGCTTGCAACACTCACCGAAAGGCTATCCAGACAAGTAAAGGCCCACACCACACAGGAGCGGCACACGGGCCAACACGAGATCCTACAAGAGCGCTGTTGTTACACTCTAGCGTAACCACAATCAATCAATCAATCAATTTATTTTTGTAACACCCAATATCATAACAGAAGTCATCTCAAAGGTCAGTATGGACAAAAACAAATCAATATCAGACATCAAGAATGATCAAAAATAAACTCACCGAGAGGCACTTTAACTCTGGCCCACAACAGGTCCAAAGTCAGCAGGGCGCTGACTGAAACAGCCTAAAAGAGCGACGTATTAGAGCCAATGGAGACCGTTTTATGAATAAAAGTGCCAATGTGCCAGTGCCGTTTTACGCAAGAACCCACAGGTTAAGCAGTCAGGTAAGCCAACACAGAAGCCTACAAGAGCGGCGGGTTAGACGCATGATGGCACAACTTTATGAATGAGCTTTTTGACTGTACTCACCACGGAAAGCCCAACGGAACAATTAACCCAACTTTTGGTTATGGAGCGGAGAGGACAAGTTGTTTGTGGCCGTGTAAAAAGCCTTTGTCCACAGCACTGCTGCACGGTCGGCTACACTGCATACGGACGCCAGAGGTGGAGAGAGTTGCTCTAATCAAAGCTCCGCTGAAGTGTGATTGGCTGCCCAGTGGGTGCGCGTCTCAGGGTGGATAGATTTCAAAACGCCGTTTTCGCGGCTCCGTTGTTACAGCTTTCCTAAAACGATGACGTCACAGCGCCAGCGTTGTGTATGTTTTGCATAATCTACTGACCTTATAATGGCTTTATCAACCCAATCCAGCCTGTTCTGACCGTGATACTTCTCCTCGCCCCCCTGTGCCTTCACCGCGAGGCACAGCTGACACACGGAGAAAAGCCCCAAAGAAATATCCTCCATTCTGTCTGTGTTTTTGTCCTGACAGAGAGTCTGTTCACTGACAATATTTCTGCTCTCGTCTTTTAAATCTAAAACACAAATCATCCTCTTTGTTTCTTCTGTAAATAAAAATGAAAATCCAGGGGAATAGTTTCATTTCACTGTGATGGGTCTGTTTACAGTCTACTGCGCATGTGCTCTCTACAGTGTTGTTCTGCTTTGGGAGGCGTCCTGTAGTGGTGTCACAGCGCCACACACAGGCCTGGCAG
>OMNZ01045927.1:10464-28671 GCA_900303255.1 Lesueurigobius sanzi | reverse complement strand
ACCTCCTTCCCTCAGTCAGAGCATTGAAGATGGGTCGTGGCTGGGTCTTCCAACATGACAATGACCCAAAGCACACAGCCAGGAAAACCAAGGAGTGGCTTTGTAAGAAGCATATCAAGGTTCTGGAGTGGCCTAGCCAGTCTCCAGACCTAAATCCAATTGAAAATCTTTGGAGGGAGCTGAAACTCCGTGTTTCTCAGCGACAGCCCAGAAAACTGACTGATCTAGAGAAGATCTGTGTGGAGGAGTGGGCCAAAATCCCTCCTGCAGTCTGTGCAAACCTGGTGAAGAACTACAGGAAACGTTTGACCTCTGTAATTGCAAACAAAGGCTACTCTACCAAATATTAACGTTGGTGTTCAAATACTTATTTTCAGCTGTATCACATGAATAAATTGTTAAAAAATCATAGATTGTGATTTCTGGATTTTTCTTTTTAGATTATCTCTCACACAGTGGACATGCACCTACCATGAACATTTCAGACCCCTCCACGAAGTGGGAGAACTTGCAAAATAGCAGGGTGTTCAAATACTTACTTTCTTCACTGTAGAATTAAAAGAAGTACGACCAGCTGCTGCACTCGGCTCCTGTGGGTTTAGCTAGCTAGCTAGCTTAATGGTAAAGCTAATATTTTAACAATATAAACCTAGCACAAGAAGAAAACTTTCCCAGCCGTGCAAGAGCATGATCATAGTCCATACGGCTGTGTTGGTGACATTTGAGGGCGAGGTAAAGACTGCTTAGCATCGATAGTTGTAGTCTCCCATTCGATGCATATTTTGATCATTTAGATACTGTATATCCATCCACTCCAGTGCATAATGTAAGCATTATGCCTCATTCTGCATGCAGGATATTGCTTGGGTATTTCTCCAAAAAAGCCACTAACACACACTTTCTACAAATGCCAGTGTTATACATCACAAATTGACCTAATATGGTGTATTTCCTGGCATTTTTAAAATAACTCTATTTGTGCCTTTTAAAGTACTTAAACATAAGGTGTAGTAATATTTCCCAAAATCATCTTACCGAATTTTGCCCCCGGGCCTGACGTCGCTACCGCTGCACTAGTGTATCACAAACCTAGTCACATGGGCGCGCGGCGGGAAAAGGTCAGAGTTACCGCGGTGGCAGAGTGGAGAGCGCTGGAGGTGTTGACAGCAGGTTGCCTCTTCATATCCCGTTGTCTGGCCTTGTCGTGCATCACTGTGGACATGGGTGAAGAGCGACGCTGATTCACGCTGGCAGAACTGGACCAGGCCAAAATAAAAAAAATAAAATAAAAAATCCCATAAGAAGGAGACTCTGAATGTGTGAAAAAGCGCTCTTCCAATACGAGCCGTAAAAGCTGAGGCACCGCGGGCACAAAGCCATAAGTCAGGAAGTGACAGGTGAGGTGAGGATGTGCTTTAAGGACAGCTCCTGATCAAACCAATATTCATCCTTTACTGCTCTGTGACAGCCTGGACAAGATGAATAGGAGTCTAAATAGTTTTGGGGGGATTTCAGCTTTTCGGGGCTCAATAAAATCTTAGTCAATAAAAGTGGGCTGACTTGTTTATTTGTTGGCCCAGATGCTGTGTGCCTATAGCTTCTAAAATGAACTGACCTCTGAAATAACATGTACTGTATAATGCAGATAACTGGGTGGCAGTGGCTCAGTGGTTAGACCATAGATTCATAGATATGAATGTTGTGAGTAGGGATGTCACGATTCTACATTTTTGAGTGACGATTATTGTAGGGAAAAATATTGCAATTTTACGATTATTCACAATGGGGTCGAGATAATCCACTGTAGCCATGTAAATCCGCCACGTTTGCAGCTGATAGCAAGTGTTGTCCATAGGCTAACGTTGGCAAGAAACATTATAAAAAGTGGAGAAAAGAGCCAAGTGTCAGAATGCTTTTATTTGAATGATAACTCCAATGTTTTACCTTTTAAAACCTCCATTAGTTTATTATGGAAAAACTGCTGCAAATCCCATAATGCTTTGCGATATGACATCACATTACCGAACTCTATTATGGGAATTTAGGAAGAAATTATTTTTCAAAATTACAATAACTACTGCCTTCAAACTTGAGATTTAGACCAGGCGTAGGCCAGGTTTAGATCAGGTTTAGACCATGTTTAGACTAGGTTTAGACCGGGTTTAGGTCATGTTAACACCAGGTTTAGAGTAGCTTTAGACTGGGTTTAGGTCATGTTTAGACCAGGTATATATGCCAGGTTTGGGTCAGGTTTAGGTCACGTTTAGACCAGGCAGGTTTAGACCATGTTTAGACTAGGGTTAGACCGGGTTTAGGTCACGTTTAGACCAAGTTTAGGCCAGATTTGGGTCAGGTTTAGGTCATGTTTAGACCAGGTTTAGATTGGGTTTAGGTCATGTTTAGACCAGGTTTAAACTAGCTTTAGACTGGGTTTAGGTCATGTTTAGACCAGGTTTAGACCAGGTATAGGCCAGGTTTGGGTCACGTTTAGGTCACGTTTAGACCAGGCAGGTTTAGACCATGTTTAGACTAGGGTTAGACCGGGTTTATGTCACGTTTAGTCCAAGTTTAGGCCAGATTTGGGTCAGGTTTAGGTCACATTTAGACCAGTTTTAGATCAGGTTTAGGTCACGTTTAGACCAGGTTTAGGCCGGATGTAGGCCTTCACAAAAAGTATATGATAGTAATCTTAACGTGATTGTTGTTCGGTTAAAAACCTATTCAGCCTTTGTAAAAAAAAAAAAAAAGATTTTTTGAAAGAGCTGATTTCCATGCACTTCCAACACATGGCTCTTTTTGGGACTCTTACTTTGGCAACATTATGCGTTTATCATGCAAAGATGAATACGATTTCCTCTTTGCAAACTGGATTATCTAACCTGCCGCTGACTTTTGTATTTTTAGTGGACATTTCTTCAGCCTTTACCGTTGAATGCACTTCATTCGGACACATACACACTGTGGCTCATGAGAAACCATTCATCTTGAGTCCTAAAATTCTAACGATTAACCTACCGTGAGCTTTTATAATGGCGGTAATCATAAAACTGGTTAATCTTTACATCCCTAGCTGTGAGTGAGTTTTGGAGGTGGTCACAGGGGCCAAATTGGGGATGTCTTTTCTGTCATTGTGCCTGTCAACCCCAGGTTAGCTGCAGCTACAATAAGAGCTCCTCCACCAAATGGGAGCAATGACTGCAAAGTAAAGTTTGTTCAGAGCAAATACAAATGTAAGCTGTTTGTTAATGAATATATTTTTACACAGTATTTTTGTAATTGGCAGAAACTGTAACAACCCATAATAGACCACAAAAACGCTATTCATTACCCCAAGCCTTCAGAACCTAATTTAAAAAAGTGATTGTTTTTCCACAAAGAAACTAAAAAAGAATTAAGTTGTAAATTAACAATTTAATTATTTTTTTTATGAATTCAATTGTTACTGCTCTACTACTGCTGTGCTATTGTTGTTTCCCAGATGGCAATTTGATTTGATTGAACTTTTACAGAAGCCACTACACAAATAATACTAATCATTTCTTAACCTTCAAGTATCAAAAGTAGGTTTTATGTTTTCGATGTTGCATCTTTCTATGCTTGAAGGCATTTGTTAGGTAATGGATAGTTGAGTCCTTGACTAGGTCTCATCACTGCTCTGAGACAGGGTCAAAGTAAACCTGTGATCTCCTTTTCATGAATCTGCTCCCCAACAATCCTCTGGAGTGTCTTCTTTTCATCCCACCACCTCAGGTAATGCGTCAATGTGCATTTTAGATTATGGCTGCTGTTCAAGAAACACCCATTGGGAGTGTGATCAGGAGGTGCTTCCAACATCTTGGCCTCTCATTGAAATCTTCAGAAACCACCAGCGGTCCGCAGGGAGGCAGACATGTGCAGCCAGCGAAGAGCACACAATAGACTGGGAAGAAAATAGTCTTGTCTACGTGTGGTTCAGCAAGATTTTCTTCAAAGCAATTATTTTATTATTATTGTTATTATTTATTTAATTATAAAGGTTCTTTCAGATTAATTATTCATGCTAACTTATTGATATCAACAATTAACTGAATACTTAATGAGGAGTGTTTGATCTGGCTTTACATTCTCTCTAAGATATAACTAAAACTATCCATTTGGTCGAGTTCACTCCTTACTGTTACTCTTTTTTCACTGTGATGACACGGTGTGTGCATCTCTCCTCGCTTTCTTACATTCGGACTTGGTCTGTCTGCCGTGGAAACATTACAAGTGCAGAGTAAAGTGAAGCACTGTGCCCTGAACTATGCAGGGTTGAACTGTGCTGTGTGTTTTGCCTGTCGCTCACTGAGGGGCTGACCAATAAGAGAAGTGTGTGTTGCTAATCGAGCAGAGCTGCATTAAGGAGATTATCACCGAATCACAATCTCTCTATTTTGGCAGAACATCACTGGGTCAGGTCACAGTTCAATCTTATATCCCAATTTTTCCCATTCCTGTACTCGACTTTAAACGGACTCCGTTGTTATATTCATATATTTGTATAATACATCCAGTAGTCGCCATATTAAGGCTCAAACACAGGTGCAGCAGGCACTTGTTGTTTTTCTTTTTACACTACATCAGGGTTCCCACTCTACCTGGAAAACCTTAAAAATCTGGAAAACACATTAAAAAAAAAGTAAAATGTCCTGGAAAAACATATTTTGTCCTTGAAAATTTCTCCTCCCTTTGCTTTTAAGTTACAAATTAATGTAAGCGATACTTTGCCCACCACACCGGACTAAAGACCAGCTCATTCTGCTCCAGAACACAGGTAAAAGTATCTTCTATTTCAAAATTTTCTGAGGGGAGGAACCCGAACCCCCATTTTACCATGTTCCCAACAAAACAAATGCTTTACACGTCTAAGCTCGAGCCTCTTCAGACCAAAAAGCTATAGGCTTTAGTCATTATTAGATCACATCCACAGGGGGCGCTGGTGAATGAGGAGGACAGAGAGGCCTGCCGAAATACCTAATCACAATGTTTTATGTATATTTGCACTTTTAAATGTCATGGAAAATCCTGGAAATTACCTTGAAAGTAATTTCGATTGGGAACCTTATATATTTATCTAAATGTTTGCATTCTCAACATGATCAGAACTAAAAGAAAATGCCACTGAAATGTAGCTCATCAAGTGTGTGTATAACATGTGTAAAGGCTTCGGGGAGCTGCTCGGCAAGGGCTCGCACATGCTCAAATAAACAAAACAAATGTGCCATTATTGACTAAATGAAATAATAATTACTGGCCACACCTGAAGTTTATGGTGAAGTCTTAAGTTTATTAGGATTATAAATATGTCCTTGAATAAACAAGTCACTTTTTGGTTGTTTCTGGTGCTGCCAAAACAACAGATATAAATTTGGTCTGGCATTGAGCATATTACGTTGTGTGTTGAAATCAAACATCAAAATGGACTCCGTAATGGTACAAAGACAAGAGTGCCTTTGTTCTGTTGTTTGATTTTACACAATCATTTTCTGACCTTGTACATGCTGTTGTAATATCAAAAACACTTTATTCAGTGCAATTTTCCAGCACAAAAACACCAAGAAATATTAACCACAAACTGTTACGATTGGTATTTTTTCAACAATGGAGTTATAAATATTTTTGTGGCCTGAAAACATCTCTGGTTTACAAGAAGACAGACAAGACTTGAAAAGAGATTTGAAATGCTTGCAAAGTAATATGCTATTCCATTTGTCTCACAAATATTTAGAGAAATAGGGGTTAGTTGTATACAGTCGTAGCCCCCCTTATAAAATTAAACAACACTCTTCATTTCTCCATGAAAATGACCATAAACAATAAGTGTTTGTTATTCTATAAACACTATGCACTATAAAGACAATATCCAATAAGTTTAAATAAGATAATTGTATCGTTTACACCAAGTTTAAACAAAAAAGGGCAAAAATGATACCGCCAAAATTTTTAGCCCCCTGGCCATTAATAGTCAATAGTGTAGCCTTTTTGAGCCACAACTGACAACAACCTCTTTGAGTAGTTGTTAACTAGGTTTTACAATTTAGTCTCATCAGACCAAAGCACGGACTTCCAAAACTCTTCTTTAACTTTCAAATGCTCTGGGGCAAACCTCAGTCGGGCTTTGATGTGCCGCTCTTTTAGTAAAGGGGTTCTTCTAGGACGATGGCCCTGAAGTCCACCACCATGAAGAGCCCTCACAACTGTGCTCCTTCAAACATGAACTCCAGAAGAGGCCAGGTCAGCAACAATCATCTTGGTAGATGTCCGGGGCTCCTTACTGACATCTCTCACTATTTTTCTTCTAGTTTTTTTCTAGTTTTTGAGATCTTGCGCTTACGACCACGGCCAGGTTCGTTTATGACAGAATTTGTCTCCTTATGCTTGGAAATGATGTATATTCCAAAATGTACCTAAAGCTTCTAAATAGCACTGGTGAATGTTTGATAAGATCTATTTTCATCAAAGTTGAAAACATTTGGATGAAATTTGGGAAAATGTTCCAAAATTTAAGGGGGGCTAATAATTGTGTCTACTGTTGCTACTTCAGGAGAGCAACTGCAGTGTTGTCTAACTCTAAATGAACACCCCCCTAATGCTCAGTTAGACAAGATACTAGTAGAAACAGTCAAAAATCCGACATTTTCCATTCGCTGCTTGTTAACTAACGATGTGACCGAGTATTGCGTATTCTTGTGATCAGTATTTGAGCGGCGTTCAGACTCCCCGCTGTCAGCTCTGTCTGCGCAGTTGACCTTAATGTCATCGCGGCTCCACTTTTACCTCTAAAATATTAATTGTTCCTCGCTGTGTCGTGTCCATGCAGATAAGTGTTATACCTTTCATGAGAGAATCTATAGGAGGAATCTGTACATTATAGTCACTGGCCTAGATCAGGAAAGAGTAAAGCTGTAATTGAATGTCGACCAGCTGGCAAAAGATGAAAATGAAAGCAAGATTAGTGAAGAAGTTGGAAAGCACGATGGTAATGATGAGATCAAACGTCAAATTCTTGCTTGAATTGTTGCAAATTGGACCTTGTATTTACTGTATGACAGACCGACAAAATGTGTTGTAACAAGCAGAGATTTGCTGATAACTTTGAGTTTATATTGTTTAAATGTTATAGTCATCCGTCATAAGGGTTGATCACAAGTAATATGTGCACAATTAATCTATTGATTTCTATGACAATGGTCAAAATTGCAAAAGAAATGTCAAAGACTGAACTTGCAGTATTTAAGCACTACAATATTCTTTGCATGAAAACAAGGATGAATTTAGTTTAAAACCTTCTAGATCTCAACAAACATAAAAAGTATGTGATTTAATATCAACTTTTATTCGTCTCTTCATATCAGTGCTCCTGGTGTTTTAAACTTGGTCATTGTCCTGATTCCTGATAAACATTAACCTCACAGAAGCCAGACTGATATGTGTAGCACTCTAAATTGAGCTCTACACATTATCAATCAGGGATGGCTCCCATTCAAATTGTCTGTGAAAAGGAGGGACATTCAGTACAGTACTTGGAGCTGATTGGATGAAGCCCAGGCTAATATCCGCCTTCCAGGAATGACAGGCGGGACGAGTTGAAAAAAATAAAAAAGTGTTAACACATCTACGAAGTCCTCCGACGGAGCCATGTTTGTTTTGCCGAGGCAGCGCACTACTGTAGTATACATATCCCGCCTCCAGCCACACAGCAGGCAGGTCACTGGTCCAAACCACTGCTGGTTACGAAACAGACCTATCAGTTGGAGTCGTTCATGATGGATTAGTTGTGAGACTGAAAATCCAGATCTTATGACAATTCATCTTGCAGTGCAAGGTTAGATTAACATCAATCACAAATCTAATTTTTAGTACTTTTTTTGACAAGTACTAAAAAATTAAGTACTTGTCAAAAAAATTAAGTATTTGAATTGGATTATTTTTATTATTATGCAGCGTGCAGATGAAAATGTTCAAAAACAAGCAAATGTACGGTAATTGTACTAATGTAATGTAATTATACATATCATTATCCATTTGTAAATAAAATGAAAAGAGAACATAAACAGCCATTGTCAAGGGTCTAACCCTCTTTAGGTACATGCTGTGCATTCGTTATGTTACAGCCTTATTCCAAAATGTATTATATTATTGTTTTCTTCTAATCAATCTACACACAATACTTAATAATGACAAAGTGACAAAAGGTTTTTCATTTTTTTTTTGCCATTTTATTAAAAATAAAAAACGTAAATATCACATGTACATAAGTGTTCTGCCTTTACTATGATGCTCAATACTGACCTCAGATTCATCCTGTTTCCACTGATCATCGTTGAGATGTTTCAACAACTGGAGTCCAGCTGTGGTCATTTCAACGGATTGTGTTTGATTTGGAAAGGCACACACCTGACTATAAGGTCCCACAGCTGACCAACATGTACAGTACATGTGATATTTCCCTTTTTTATGTGTAATTCTAAGCAGTCTAAGCAGATATTATAATAACAACAATAATGAATTCTTCATAATGCACACAAACACTGGGGACAAAAAGCCAGCACCTCAGACTTGTTCCTCTGACTACCCTTGAAAGGTGAACAGGAGGAATAAAGGCGAAATGTATTCCAAAAGTTGTTGTCGCCTCTCCCCTTCATTACCCTGCCTCTGTTGACTTCAACATTACCTTGAATTACAAACACTGTGTGCTAATATAGCGTATAATGTGACACTAAATATGCAGGCTGTGCAGAGCAACACCTGATTCCACATCTGAGTGTCAAAGTGCCATCTGCGGGGTCACCTGGCAGACCGGGTGTCAGAGGAGCACCCGACAGAACAGAGGAGAGGGAGCAAGAGGCGAGAGACGAACGAGGCATAGGTCAAAACAACACTGATCTGTTACCATCGCATAGGGATAACTTTTTAATTTAAGGTGAGACTGTAAATAAAATACCACTTTCTTTGATCACTTTGCTAAGACATCAGGCACCAGCCGCAGAGCCTTTGGTTATTGCATATTCACATAAACAACTTTGACACTTCAAAACACAAATGTCACTCAAGATGGAATTTGTGCTGGCAATAAAAGTGATTTACTATTAGCCTGATATGACCCGTTTACCTTACATGTCTTCTGGTTTTTCATCAACACATGTTTCTTTTTGTCTAAAACAAAATGGTGATTTACTTTTTTCTTTGTTGGAAGAGTTTTTAAACATATAATTTATGTGTTTGTTGCAAAATTTTACAGAAACACAATAGACAGAAATAAGACTCAATTGGTAACTGGCTCGTATGAACAACATGGCTTTTAAAAAAGAAAATGACTATTCCTCTGTGATTTTGGTTGTTTGTATTTTGGTTTGTGCTCTGGCAAGAAATACATTTTAATTTATTTGATATTTAGGGAATGCACCACAATAAAAGGCGTTATTGAACTATTTCTAAAAGGAGGTAGAAGTAAAATATGTTTGTTCCACCGAGTGCTTCAGGGTCCCAGTGTGTATAAAACAGGAATGTCAAATATCTTTTACAGGGGATTCCTGACCCCCAGAGGATCCCTTTGTATATGTTACACAGATTTCAATGATTGAAATGGAGTTTGGACTTTGGAGGAATACATTGGGTTATATACTGCAGATCTTTTGGTCTGTATGTTTAATTGCATGTTCAAGTAGTTTATGAAAAGTAACATTTTCTTGTGCCCTTGATTCCAGTAGGTAAGTAAAATGATCTAAATGCAAAATAAATGGAATCCATCTAAATTAAGAAAAATAACTTGCACTTAAATTTAGATAATAAATCTAAATTTTGGTGAAGTTATTTTATGTGCAGAAAAATGTATTTCAAGAAAATGTTACTCACTTTAGGATGACTTTTTTGCTGTGTATTCTGTTTGATATGCTCTGCCCTGTTATGAGACACAGCGAGGAGTTTGCTGGAAGGAGAACTATGAGGAGGAATAAACGCATCAGCTCAAACCTATACAAAGCTGCATCAGCACAATCCACAATGGCACTAAAACTAGAGACTTGTACATGTGAGATGGATGAGTCACAATTATCTGCAACAACTGCTGCGAATCCCACTTCATAGCTGCGTGTCGAAGCGTGGAGCCTGTTTAATCACAATTGTTTAAAATCTTTCATGAAGAATAGCAAAAATGTCTTATCAGAGTGTATTCATCTGCCCTGCTGTCTTGGGGTTGTTTCAGAAATTAGCCCTGACATAATGTTTGGAACGTGACGGGCTCCGGGAGGGCGTCTGAGTGACTGGTGTGTGACTTAAGTGTGTGTGTGTGTGTGTGTGTGAGTGTGTGTGTGTGAGTGTGTGTGTGTGTGTTTATGTTGAATGACAGCACGTTTGTCATTGCGTCCTCACTCCGTCGCTCCACACTGCCACCGCAGATGGATGTCTCTCAAACGCTCCGGTGATCACGCCAATTCACCAGCGCCAACAGATGCTAAACGCAGATACAGAATAAGCTGTAATTGCTATTTGCTGTGTAGCTGAGGGTACTGGAGAAAATTCACTGCCTAAACCACTCCCAAAGAGAAAAAGTCAAAACACAACTCCAGGTCTTTAGTGTGTCTCCAGGGGGTTGTGGTTGGTTCAATAATATTTTATAAATTTGTGCTGTGAAAGTACTAGATTTGTATATTCCAGCAGTGTGACAAGATCTTACACTCTTACGCCGGAATAGTGCAGTACCGGGCAGATCTCGTGACTCATGCTGACTGCTGCCATTGTCGCCAGCCAGTCAGTCAGTCCCTTCACCTGTCGCCAAACAGTTTGTTGTTGTTCAGTGGAGCATAGTACGACAATAATAAGACGACAAAGCAACACACAGTATATAATTACTGCTAGTAGAATTAGTCACTAGTCATATTTTAAAATTAAAATAATATGGATATGGTTTTGTAAGACTAGACCTGAAAACGTGGGTACCTGATTTGTCCTGATCAAGCTATGAATTGGTTAGCTTTGTCCCAAACTCGTTTCTAGAGGGTGGGATTATACTTTTTATTTCTTCCCACTCCTATTTGGACATGTACTGTACATGTTTCTTAATGGATGTACAATTATCTTGTAAATGTCTGATTAAAGTCCATTCATTCATAGCTCTAACAATCCCGCCTGCACATTCATATTGTTCAAGCTAATTAATTGCCTTTAACACATCGAGTGCCAAAAACATAATATTGAGTTTATTTCTTTTTTTTAATTACGAAACTAGACACTTTTTTGTATTTGTATACATTGTTTCTTACCGGGGATGATTGTAGCACTTTTTGCTTGAGGGCTGTAACTCTCAAACTTTTACACAAAATACCTACATTTGTTGGCTACAAATGGCAGCTCATAAGATTCCTATAATCGCAACACAAACACCGTGAGATGGTGTCAAACCAGAGTGCCTCTGTTACAACTCTCCCCACTAGCGGGGTGGGTTGTAACACCTGCTTAATCAATATAAACATTCCCGCCCCTGTATATAATGTTCAGCTAATTGTAGAAGAAAACTAGCCTGAAAAAGAGAGGGCTGAAAATACATTTTTGTATTTTGGAAATCTTTTCAAATTTAAGTGTTTAAAACACAAATTTAAGCAGGAGCCAAAAAATTACTTTCTTGTCTCAAAATCAGTTTTTTGCAGATAAAATCTGCATGTATAAACTTACAATCTTGAAATTTGCTGTGCACGATCAGAGAGGAAAAGACTACAGATTGATACGATCATATTACACTTATTTGGACTCTGATGTGTCAAAGTGATGCCGTTACAACTCTCCCTGTGTTACAATCATCCCCGGTCTCCCCTACTCTTTTATTACACATACTGTATGTGACTGTGTTGTTAAGTGTAATTTGCACAGGATATGTAAAGTAATGCAATACAAATAAAGCAAAGACTCAAAGAGTGAAGATTTGACTCAAAGAACTCGAGGCTAATGGAGGGACAGGAGATAACTACTGAGTCATTAAATGAATGTTTATTTGGACCATAAAAACACATAAAAAATAATAAACCCATATTACAATCTGCCAGTTGTGACTTCATAACATGCTCAATACAATTACAATTAAGAAAATAAAAACATGTTGTTGGTGGTGGGGCTCCAGTTGCGCTCAGTGAGCACCTAAATGACCGCGTTCCTCTTCCTCAGACGCTGCTGGCCCTTCCACAGTTGCATCATGGTCTGCAGCAGCGCTCCGGTGTGACGCTGGCCTGTTCGCTGGAACCCATGTCACACCTGGTTTGTGTGATCGCTGTTGTTGCGCTGACCTCCTGGTCTCTAAGCAACACGAGTGTCACGGCTGATAGCCCCGGCAGGTGCACAATCATGGCTGCTGCGATGTATGCGCTCTGCGTAATTGTCTGCTTCCGGTGCGTTGGTTTTGAACATAGATCGGTTTGGTAATAGTTGTGGTGCCACAATTTTTGGCAATTTGTCAGAGAATATGAATAATAATACAGATGTTTTTTTTCACTCTTGGTTAGTGGTTATGCGAAGCCATTTCTTGTCAAATAACTGTGTTTACTCTTTTCAAATCATAAGGACTAACAGAAACTATTGAGTAGTTTCTGTTAGTCCTTATGATTTGAAAAGAGTAAACACTGACCCTGATCAAAAGTTGACATGATCCACAACAATTGGCAGGAAAATAGTTCAGGTGCAAAGAAAAACTCACAAATCACTTCAGCTGAAATACAGGACTCTCTGAAAAAAGTGACACAATGTGTAAACTTTAGATCAGCGACATTTGGGTAGTTTCTATTGTCATTATGACTTTGAAAAGAGTAAACAGCTTTTTTTTGGACAATTAAAAAGGACGTCACACAACCACTAACCATGAGTGAAATAAGGTTTTGTGTTATCACTCATAGTCTCTGAAATATGGCCAAAAAACAATCAAACATTCTGCCAGGGAATGTAAACTTTTGAGTACAACTGTATATACAATAACACAAAACTCACTCACTTTCAAAAAAAAAGTACTATCTTGCAATGCACTACAAAAAGTAAAAATCAAGCATGGGTTTAAATGACTTAAATGTTTTGAGTAGTTTCAACTAGATTAGACATTTTCACTACTGTCATCTAGATTATTTGGCTTATTTCCTGGCATTTCTGACCGGTTCTCAGGTCATCTGGCTTGAAATAAGAAAATGAAATTGCCAATTCACCTTATTCTGCCCCGCCCACTTTTGTTGTAAAAGCATTTCCTGTTTTTATTAGCACTTCCTGTGAGCTGGGATTTCCGTTGTTGTCAATGTAAGAGAGTGAAGAAAATAAAATGGGAATGAAGTAAATAAGTTTGTGTGGCTCAGGTTTAGTTTCAGTGGAAGGACGACATGAAAAAAGTGACGTAAAATATTTTTTTTACTGATCACTTTCTTCTTTTTGTCACTCCAAGTGGCTAATTGTCTGTGAGGAACTCTAAAGGACCAAAGCTGATGGATATATTGACACAGTGGTTTGTTGTAAATGTTACATGTTTCACCAATAACAGAAATCAGCTCAAGTCAGACCTGCAGTTTGACCATAAACACAACATGGCGGGACTGGAACGATCTTATTTTACCCCTTTGGCAAATAAGTTATAGGGAGCAATGTATTGAATCAAGTCCCAAACACTAAAGTGAAATAATCTAGTGACTACATTAACCCCATGACATTTTAAATAATAGATATGTATTTTTCGCAGTCTGGTTAAGGGGAGCAGCAGTTGTTGGTGTGTTGCAATACCAAAACAATCCAATCTTGAATAGAAAAAGAGTTTAAAGAGAAGAAGAGGGAAAAAGAAACAGAACACTTACATTCTCCAAGAACATTCATTAAAGGTGCTATACTTGACTTTTTAAAATACGAATAATTAAAGAGGGAGCTAATTAAATTTAGTTGTTCTCCAAACCCATTCCTAACTTTCCTAACACATTTCTTCAGATGAGTTTATAAGAACTTTAGGGTCACTGTCACAGAAATGCAAGAAAAGTAGCCTGCAATCTCCTGTAAAATGCTTTGTATTTAGAATAGTCTGAGCTTACAATATACTAAAGGAGGGCAAAAAAGATTGACAGCAATGAAAAGAAAAAACAAAACAAAACAAAAAAAGTGCTTAGCTTAGCACCACCCAGACGAGGTCGTTTCCAACTTAATACTGAAACCTTTGTATAGTATGTGTAATGTGAGATATTATTATGCGTTTGTGCCATATTGGATGCATATAAAGCATCTCCAGGCTCCTTGTTCCACCCCCTCACAAGCCCTCAAGACAATGATGATATTCCTGGTTGTCATCTCACTGTTACCCAGAATGCTTTGGAAATCCTTTCTCCGGGTCCTCCACCTCCAAAGGCGCACACATACACACACACACACACACAAACACACACACACACACACACATGCCGACTATACAGACACCGATACAACACTAATCTCGCTCTCACGGCCTCTAATGGAAAGGATTCAGCTGAGTAGCTTTGGGAAAAAAGGAAAATGGAGAAGAAAAAAAAGACTCCGGTGTGAAGTGGGAGCACAGAAAGACAAGAATAGGGAGATGAGTTTGTTCTGTACGTCTGGGGATCACGCTGTCACGAGTGGGAGCAGAAGAGGCGCATGTTGAAACACTACATGTAATGGGGAATTGGAAAGAGCTTACAAGTCTCATTTCATCCCCACTTGAAGCTGGAGAGAGATGCTTTTTTTTCACTCGCACCTATAGATCAGGGATTACTTCTATCTGCAGCAATTTACACACATGACGGCGTTTTTTCCCCCCTTGCCTGACCCAAACCGTGTACCAAACATATGCGGTGTTAAATAATGTCTCTGCCGGAGGTTGATTTTCTATTGTGCAATGGTCCTACAGTACGTGTGGATGGATGCAATGCTGTATTTAGGAACGCGTGGGATGGGAGAGGGCAGGAGGGGTCACCAGAAGAAATGTAAATGACTCAAGTGAATCAGGCAATCCCAAAGATATCGGTTATATAAGGGGCCTGCACTTGTGTGGAGGCTTGTTCTTCGTGTGGTACTTGTGATAGTGAGTAACAAATGCAGTGGTTTGGTTTTATGTCAATGTGAGGTCAAGTTGTAAAGAATGCTTTTGCAACATTGTCAGTTTCTCACATCACATTTGCATCCTTAGGTTTAGTTAGTTTAAAACAAATCAAGTGCATATAAACCTCTCTTTAAGGAGGCATAGTTGGCTGCAAGAGCAATCTATATGATCATTTCAACACATCTAATTATTTCATCAGACTGTATTTTTAGGTCATATGTCTAAAGCCCTCTATGGAGAACTAATTACCCCTTATGTTACACCTTAGAAATACCCGAGTCATGCAGTAGTTGTGTAGATTATATCTGAGTCATCTCTCAAGTCATCCTGTGTTAAAAACTCCTACCGACGCTTTAATAATACATTTAAGTTTGGTGTTTTTCTGGTTTAGACATGGTTTACACCCTGTTTTGACCTTTTTAGGCTAATTTAGGTCTATCAACTGTATACCTGTATAAGTCCCAGTTAGGTCCTGACTTGATCTTGATCTAGGCCTGGTGGTACTACTGTATAGGGCAGGGCATTATGACCTAAAATCGATATGACAATAATATAAGAAAGAAATATTGCGATAACAATATAATTTGCCCCAGAAAAAATATTTCCAAATCCCAGCTTTACGTCTATTGGGATTTTTTTTCTTTTTTTTTCTTTTAGCGCCATGCTAATTTCCTTGCAAATTTGATCTACTTGAGCAACATATATCCTTCAGTTCATTTCACGTTTTAAGCACCTGCCCCAAGGCTCCACCGTCAGTGTTTATGCTGCTCTGAGTGGAGCTGAGTGTAGCATTAGCTGTGGTCTCCGTCTGCTGCTGGTCCTGACTTCAGTCAAAATCAGCTGAGTCACATGCTGATTATATCACATCCACAACAATATTCAAAAATATGATGGTGGTCACATGACCACTCATAGCACGCGAAATACACTGTTATAATGCGTTGCGTAGGTGCGCCTCTGTTTGGCTGACCACGGAGAGCTACGCACGCGGAAGCAGATGCAGAGGGTGAGTGTTGAACAGTGAGAGCCAAGTGTGCACCCCTGGTCTCGCTGTGCTACTGAAACTGGGGATTTTATCAGCTACGGTGTAAAGGGTTGTGTAAACCGTGGCACAGTGTCATATAAAGGAATAAGAGCGCGTCTGGCGCCGCCCACGCATTCCCAACTTTACGCGCGCCCCAGACTCCACGTCGCAAACAAAGGACCACACGGTGCGGTGCCCTCAACGCACGGGAGAGATCAAACAATAAGGTAAGCGATGTATTATGTTTCGAAGGACTACAGTTTGTTTCAAGATGCACAATATGTAAACTTTTGATCAGGGACATTTGGCTAGTTTCTAGTTGAAAAGTGTAAACAAACAGGTTTTTTGACAATAAATGGCTTCACGCAACCACTAACCATGAGTGAAATAAAGGTTTTTGTGTTTACACATCCTGACATGTAAACTTTTGGCCACAACTGTAAGTACTGTATACCAACATTTTCTTTTTTATTCCTTTTTCATCCAAAAAAAAAAAGCTTGAAAAGAAACGGGAAGAAGAAAAAGTTATAATCTCCCACACCAACACAGTATATCAATGCTACAGTGTACCATGTGGTTGCTTCCATTGCATTTTTAATCTATAATTATCCTTACTATTTTCATTATCCAAGAAGAACCCCCCTTTCTTAATTCAATATCTTCTAGGACTATTTGCCCATCTGAAATGAACCAACTCAAAATGGCTTGACATGCCTGTACTAATGTTTGATGTATTGACGTCTGCATGGGAACATAATTACCTTATTGCACATGTTATAACCGCTCATACAAAGTGTTGATGGACAGTGATGGGAGTTTGAGTTGTGTGTGTTGCGTGTGTGTGTTGCGTATGTGTTTGCGACGGCATATTTGTGTTGTCAGTTGCTCATTATCCCTCTGTCAAATGCAGTCAAGGCTGCGCTTTTCTTTCTTGAGATTCTTTGACAGAAATAGATGAAAACTGTAATGGATAAATTATTGCGAAGGAGCATGTGACACAAGCACCGGAATAATGAGTGAACAGTGAACCCCACGGATCGTTGGAAAATAGAACTTGGAGTCGAAGCATCCAGACAGAGCAGATGTCTGGAAGGGCTTGGCGTACAATAAATCAGGACTTTTCTGTTAGTGGATGAAGGCACTTTGGTAGATGACATATTTGCAGTTGTAGCACTTCTATACTGGCCTCTTTACTGTTTTTATGTTCTTAAGGAGTCTTGCTATTAGCTTGTGTAACTTTTGTGTTCATATGACATCAACATTAAAGAGACAATGGGCCTCATTCTCAAATATTTTCCTAAGAAAAAGTTCTTAAGTACAAGATCTGATTCACGAAGCGTTCTTAAGAAGACAAAACTGTTCTTTAGGAGAGATGCCCCAAATTCATGAAGGTGACACTAAGAACACCACTCCCCTCATTATCAGGACATTTACCTCATATTGACTATGTAAATACAAAGACACGCCCTTTAATCTTCCATATATGGGCATGACCAGAGCAGGAGGCTGTACTCCGGATAACTGTCTCTGCTCTATACCACCTCTGATCACTTCCATTATCTCAAAAAATATATTTTTCTGTGAAAGACTTAGAATTTTTGGGTCCATTTTGACTGTGATAATATTCTAAAACTGCAGATTTTCTGTCCGTAAGAGTCCTCCTGACTGTTCTTAGGATTTGTTCTTCCAGAAGAAATGTTGTGAATGCCAAAAATGTTCCTAAGTAGGCCCTAAGAACAAATTTGTGCTTAAGTTTGTTTCGTGAATGAGGCCCAATAACTGTAAATTGAGGAGGTGTGGTACCATAAAATTCTTTATGGTAAAGAATTTAAGTTGAGTTACTCCTCAGTTAGCATAAAAGTTTATTAATTGTTTTATTGGGATAAAAACGTGGCTACAGGTGTTTCATTTGCCATGTACAAATACTTTAATCTGACAAAACAAAAGACACAGATCGAACTATTGCTAATTCCCATCTGCAGTTTTGAGGATGTTTTTCTTAAAGTTTCGAGTAAAATTGTTCAAATCTACAGACAACTTCCGCCTGCCTGGGAGCTGGTTCCACTGTTTGATGGCTTTAAATGAAAAGGCTGTCTGTGGAAAGGCA
>OMNZ01045927.1:0-10444 GCA_900303255.1 Lesueurigobius sanzi | reverse complement strand
CGACCGATAGTCCTCCTCCATGGCCTCTCCGAACTCCTCCCAGACCCGAGTTTTTGTCTCTGCGACAACGCGAGCTGCAGTACGCTTAGCCTCCCGGTACCTGTCAGCTGCCTCAGGAGTCCCACAAGCCAACAAGGCCAGGTAGGACTCCTTCTTCAGCCTGACGGCATCCCTTACTTCCGGCTGCCACCACCGGGTTCGGGGATTGCCGCCGCGGCAGGCACCAGAGACCTTGCGACCACAGCTGCGAGCGGCCGCATCGACAATAGAGGAGGAGAACATGGTCCACTCGGACTCCATGTCTCCAACCTCCCTCGGGATCTGGGAGAAGCTCTCCCGGAGGTGGGAGTTGAAGACCCTGCTGACAGAGGGTTCCGCCAGACGTTCCCAACAGATCCTCCTTGAGGATGTTTTTCTTAAAGTTTTGAGTAAAATTGTTCAAATCTACAGACAACTTCCGCCTGCCTGGGAGCTGGTTCCACTGTTTGATGGCTTTAAATGAAAAGGCTGTCTGTGCAAAGGCAGAGGATCTTTTCAGCATGACACACTTTCTGTGCGCGGTGGAGCGAGATGTTCGGGTTGTTTGTTCAGAATAAAGTTAATTATTTTTTTTCAATAGAGGTGGAGCTGTTTTATTAACAACCCATGGACCAATTTGTGGATGCCTGTCATGTCATTTTCCCGTTGAGGATGCTACTATGAGGACTTTTGACCATTGAAAAGATGTCACTAATTTTATATCACTAACCTATTGATGGGGCAGTTCAGTTTTTTTTTTAATATTTCAAGATTTTTCTCACCTTTTGTGTAAACCATTGCTTAATTTCCGCTTGCCTTTTGTCCTTCTGTGTTATAGGTCATAGGCACAGTGTTCAGTAGTTCTTTTGCGTCCATGGTCTAGCTTCACAATTACCTTTTCCTATTGATTCTGTACATTGTGCCCCTGCTGTGCCGTGAGCCGAGGGTGTTCCGTTCGTCTGTAGTGTGCCCACCAGTAAATCTCACCGTGTGGACAGATGTAGTGTGATTTTAATGACTGACTCTGAGCACATGTTGTTCATTGTGCTCTCTTGTGTGCTTTCAACTTCTGCCTGGAAACCCCATGTATGCAGATTATGGTATGTTACAAGTTGTTTCATCAGCCGTGCTTTCACCATGTTACTAGATATGCAGCTATATAAGCTCTAGGGCCGGGCGCCGTTCAATTATTTTCAATACCAATACTTGTTGTATGACACCGGTACCTGAATGATACGTTTTTCGACACCTGTACTAAATTATTGGTCATCTAGAACCATAACACAGAACAATAATGGTAATTTATGCTATAAAGGACTATTTCTTTTTGTTTTTTAATAATTTATTTGAGCTGAAACAACCAAGCAACTTCTTTAGTGCTGTCTAATACGGATTAATTGAAATTTTTTTTGGTACCAGTTTGGCACCTTGTTCCCCCCGATACCATTAGTACCTAAAAACATTCATTACCCAGCCCTAATAAGCTCTATGGCTTATGAAGGATTCATTGAAAATTATTCAATGTATTCAAGCTCTTTTTGTGAATATCCTTGGACATCCCTGCATTGAAACACTTAAACAATTATTTTATAACTTATGTGTCATAGGCAACAGGTAAAAGAGCCTCAAAGGAAAGTGAAGCAGTTTATTAAAAAACAAAACAAAAAGAAAGCTCAGAGAAGTACAACTTCATGACATGAGAAGATGAGGGACAAGTGTTTTGAACTGCAGAGAAACAAAAGATTGTTAGCTGAATATAGTCCCTGTAAGTATTCTTTTTTAGTAAATACTATCACCATCGTCACATTTCAAAAGCATTTTATGACTTAATCAAACTAGCATTGTTTTAATTTGTCCTCTGGGATTTTGCTTCTACATTCTCTCTTTTCTCTTTTGAAAGGTCTCCCAATGCTCATCACTCACGCCCACTGCCATAGCGGCACATGCTTTATAGACACAAATGCCATGGCAGTAGCCCCAGGGGGTCAGCAGTAAGAGGAGTCTGAGCAAACCTGTGGTGAGATGTTGCACTCAAGTGCAGCTGGAGCCTATAGGGCTTTAATGGTATGTGCCCTATACAGGAATGAGAACATTTTACAGGACTTTGGAAAATGTGAACATTTCATAATTATTATAAAGCTTTTAAAATGTAGAATTAATAAAATAAAATCACACTTTATAGGTATAATTTACACTTACATTTGAAATTACATTTTTATTCCTCCTTTTGCAGAAGTAATTAAGTTTCATGTCTACTTTCACACTTTATCCATTTGGTACTATGTGCAAATTCAAAATAGAGCCAATTATTACAAGTACAGAACCAAAAATGTCCAAAAATGGAGCAGCCGATGTCTCTCCTTGTTCGTCACCCACTTTCTTCCTGTGCTGTCCGGTCTAATAAAGCCAATGATGTGTGTGTTTCTCCTAAATACCCAGGGTTTGATTATGCAGAAAAAGCTGATATATCCTGTGTGAGGGCTGGAGTGAAAAGGCGAGCCTCAGTGTTTGAGATGTGATCAAACTGTGTTTGTTTATCACTGTGTTGGTAGTCAATGGGCGTCATGTCGCTCCACAATCAATACCAAAGGTTGAGAGGTGCAGATGATCTTTTTGCTGTGGCACTAAGCCAGGCTCTTGTCTCCACCACTTTCATCTAAAATAAACAATAGCATTAGGTCCAATTATGTTTTTCATTAGTCTTTAAGCCGTAGGTGAATAAAGAGACATCACACTTGAACAACAGCGGTGGAGGAGAATTTCTAATACAAATTACTAGGCGATGCTACTTTAAAGTCAAGCCTCGCTAAAATGTTCATGACGTCTTTGTCAGTGTGTCCTAAACTCCTCAGATCTCGATCTCTTTAATGAACACATCTCTCCACATGTGCCATCTCATCAGCGCCGGCACCGGCGAGAGGAACAGCACAAGAAAACCGGATTTTGGTTCAAAGCGCGGTGTATTTTATGTAACACAGTAGATCAGAGAACACAGCGTGACCTATTTTTGGGGCTCTACAGAGACAATGTTTCTGTTGGTGCATTGGAAACCATGACTCCTGCCCCTGGTAAACACTTTGCACAGCTTTAGACAGACTCGTATACTCAGATCATTGTGGGGCGCATCCGGGAAATAGCTACTGAAAAGAAAAGCACCTATAGTTTGGAGATGTGGACGGTGGCGTGGGGGTCCTGTTTATTTCTATATGAAACAAAGTTAAACACATTCCATTATGTGATGGATTTCAGATAGTTGTTGACTGTCTGTCTTTTAGTCCCACAGCCGTAAAGCCCAAAATGAATGCATTTTGTTATCGAGACTGTACCCGACATTAAATACGTTTAACATGTATTAAACCTACTTTGTTTTAGCTGCAAATGTACAAGACAACAATGTATAATACATGTTTAACCAGGCTAATGCAGATTTTTGTTGTTTTATCTTTTTTTAGCCACCTTCACACAATCTCTGTTTCCCTGGAGACCGAAGTCTAGTTCATTACTTCTTGACATTTATGGTGCTTCTTTTAACAAGTGCCATTTTGAAAATATTTGAACATTTTACTACTTGTGGTAATACCAAACTAATGCGAAACATGATTGTTAATATTGATTGCCATTATAGCATGTCTGATGAAAGTGACTATTGCAGACACGCTAACATACATAATAATGAATGTACTTTTACTCAGATGTATAGACTTATTTTATGAAGACCTCCTGGTGGCAAAGGAGAAAACACTCTTGAGCATGACAGGATTGAACAGCAGAAACAAGGCCTCCCCCGATGAACCAAAGATGACCTGGTGCTGCCATGACACATGTCTGAATTGAATGGTTAAGGTTAAGGTGAGGTGAACTTTATTGTCCCCGTAGGGAAATTTGTCCTCTGCATTTGACCCATCCTTCGTTGCTGCTGGGGCAATCCGTCAGGAGCAGTGGGCGACCGCAGTGCAGCGCCCGGGGACCCATCTCCAGATGTGAAGCCAGGCTCATGGTCAGAATCACCTGCTGGAGGATTTAACCTAATGTGCATGTTTTGGGTTGATGGGGGAAACCGGAGCACCCGGAGGAAACCCGTCCAGACATGGGGAGAAACATGCAAACTCCACACAGAAAGGCCGCACGGGCCGGGAATCGAACCCGGGACCTTCTTGCTGTGAGGCAAGAGCGCTATTCACTCTGCCACTGTGCCGGTGCCGATGGAATGGTTTATCTAAGTATCCCAATGATATCGTGATATTGCACAACCATATCACATATCGCAAGTTTTTTTCAATATCATGCAGCCCGACTGGAGATGGCATCACAAAGATCTAGAGCTTTTTCAACAGAATAATTGAGCTACTGGTTGAATTTTTTGGTATGACTGGAAATAGGAAAGGCAAAGAGCACAATTCATACACAAGGGAATTCAAAGTGCTTCACAATGACATAAAGGACACAAAAATCAATCAATAAAACATATATAATCATTAAGTAATTACATTGAAAGCGAAGAGTGCAGATACAATACTTCATATGCACAGCTAAAAAGAAGGTTTTCAGCCAGGATTGAACATTGTCAGAGTTGAGGCCTGTCTCGCGTCTTCTGGCAGACTGTTCCAAGTTTTAAATAAATAATAATAAATCATAAAAAATAGATTTTGCACCAGTTCCAGAGGCTGGATGGGCTTCTTGACCAACCATAGTCTGACCACACGGAGCAACATCGCTGAAGCTAATCATGATAGATCTATTTCAACACTTACAAGCTCTCCTTCAGCAAAATTGTACTTCTCCCTCGGCCTTTCGATTTTGAACAGGATCATACATACCATGCATATTGCAAACAGTGTTCACATGCAGTAGGCGTCTTTTGAATAAAATATATGCACTGTGAAGCTGTACGTTCATGTGCATACTTTTATCTGTCGTCTCCGCACCACCTCTTCATCAGTGTCCTCCTCCTCTTCCCCACTGCCTTCACTTACATAAAGCGTCAGCGGTGAGGCCTCTCTGTGTGGGCCGCTCCGTGGAGGAGGGCCGTGCCACTTCTTACGACCTTCATTCACCAAAAGACCCACAGTAACCTCACTAACCCTGCTCATAGCCTGCTTTACACATGTCGAAGTATTATTTATGAACCACCTCCAGCAGCACAAATCACAATAATGCTATCTGCTCCATCAGTGAAGCTACTATAGTTTATGTTTGTACTGTTTTATTCAGTATAATCATGATAAAATAGTGTTTCGATCTTAATCATGATACTTTATGTCCTGTTCATGACTATTTGTGACAGCGTGTGAATCATTGGAGCATTTATTTTTTCATTTTTCTTCTCATCTTAAGATCTTGATGTTGTGCTTTTCAACTAGGAACTAGCCAAATGTCCCTGATCAAAAGTTTACATACTGTGCATCTTGAAACAAATATACATTTTTTCAGAGAGTCCAATTTTGCCAGAGAGCCCTGTTTTTCAGCTGATGTGAGTTTTTCTGCTCCTGAACAGTTTTCCTGGCAGTTGTTAAACGTTAGATCAGGGACATTTACTGTTTCATTATGATTTCAAAAGAGTAAACTCAGTTCTTTGGCAATAAATGGCTTTGCGCAACCACTAACCATGAGTGGAAAAAAAGATGTTTGTGTTATTGTTCATATTCTGTGAAAAATGGCCAAAAGATTAAAAGGGAAAACTTATGAGCACAGCTGTATAACTGTATGTGTATTGCCAATTGTTTATTTCCCATGCTTCACGCTGCATTTCAGGAGAACATTTCTTTTTATTACAATATTCTTCAAATTTATTCACATTCACTTGTTGATCTGGGATTCGCCTCGTTGTATTTTGCTTCAAGGCTGATGTAAAACCTTTAGAAGTTTTCAGGTTTTGGCAAAAGATACAATGAAACAGTATTATTGGGATCTCATCGTATCATCCCAATCCCAATCCACCGATAAAAAAGATATTTCTGTAGTAAAAACAGCTAGGAGCCTATTGAATTTCTTACATTTGGACTTCTGTATTTTCACCTGTATTTCCAGTCTTTAGTCCTTATTCTTCAAATTGACTTTTAATTTAAGGATGAAAGGCTGTTTCTTTGGAGCATTAGTGTCATATTAAGCGTGTGGCTGACGCGCAGATGTGGATAAGTGAAGGGCAAAGGAGGGCTCCTGGTTTGTGTTTCTGTAGGTGGTGCCGACTGCGCGCGGGTCCAGATGAAGACAGACTGTTTCTGTGTAACCTGGAGGATTGGATTTGTATCAGCACTTAACAAATGAACAACATCCCTCATACTAATCTGTAAGCTGTCACACGGGGACCATACAGCCGAGCATCCCGGCTAACACACACAGATCAGCTTACGGCTAATGATACGCCCACTCCAGATTTCAGCCCACAAGAACAACAAGGACTTCACAGTGTCTGGTCAAACCGGAAAGTAAGGAGGTGAAGGAAGCAGGGAAATCACATTGGGCAAAGCTAGAGAACAATCTCATGGTATGACTAACCCGCTTGGTAATTCTGCGGAAATGTTATTATTTCATGTGTGCATAAGCGATAGTTCCTTTTCATGTTGCTGAGCTGGATTCAGTTTGATCAAATCTCGACCCACCTGTAACTTTTGTCTTCGAGCCTCAAGAGAATCCGGCACCACCGCGTTTTCTTTGCGTTTCAAGTGGAGAACAAAGTTTCTCACCATTTTTAAGTACGCCCCAAAGATAGCGCAGTGTTTAACTTTTCCCAAAGTCATCCGCAAAGTTGTTTTTATGCTTATGTTTATTTCTTTATGCCTGTGGTAATTAATTTAAAGCACTTAGCTGCGGAGAAAAATCAATCAGCGCATCTGAGTCATCACACAAATTCATGCAAAATCATTCACAGGCGAATGACGAAGTGGCGTCGTCTTCTACTCCTTTGCCACTGGGGGCTAACGCTGCTCTGGATCTGTCCTTCTCAGCCTTCCTCCAAGCCCTGGCTCTGACCTAGAAAGTTCCCCCGACAAACGTGACTATGACTTGTCCATTTATCCGTGTACAGTCTATTCAGACAGTTCACATTCCCTATGACTCCTTAATCAATGCCATAGTTCAGATACTTTGGGTAATTGACTCAGAGGTCGTTATGTAGTGTCTATATTTCATTTTTTTCTCAATGTCATTTTGTAACATCTGCTTGTGACTCCACAAGCTGGCTCCGTAACAGTAATAACAAACATTCTGGCTTATGCTTGTAGACAGAATTGTTTCAAAGAGGAGCAGGCAAAATCGCACAAAAAATGGAGAGTAGGTGCGTCCAAAAAGAAGATTAATTAAGTGTGTTGAAATCATTATACGTCTGAATGTACATCCTGATACTACAAGCTCTCTCTGAAAGCTGCCAGGAGAGATAAGGACTCTGTAACTCTCCCTCTTGAGGAAAGGAAACCTAAGCACAGAAGACGATCCCTTTCATACTTTGCTTAAATCGGTTTTAAACTGAACTCAAAGTGAACTAAGTGGACCAGCCGCGAAAAGAGGCATAAATGCTATTCATCTTTTCATCTTAATAGATGAATGGCTTTTTCTTAAAGGAGAATTACGTCTGAAGTAGGTATAACCGGGGATTCCCAAGGACTTGATGACACGCAACAGCATGGTGAATAGTCCGACACCTGTGCTGCATGATTAAAGGTATTATGCTTTCCGGAGGTATTCGGTAATATACTCAAATGCAGCTTGATCACAACCTTACACTTTGTTGTACAGAAAATGCTGTATTTATCTAAAACGGCTTCATAAAAAAATGGTCTTACTTCCTGATTCAACAAGGCACTCTCTCCGTAAGCTCCTCCCTCCCCCTCCCCTCGCTTCTGCTCTCTTTTTATATCAATAAAAATGAAGGAAAAAACAGAAAGGACTCTCATTCCTTCGGCAGATTTGCTTGAACTTGTGATGAAAGGATGAGCTTTTCCAGAGAACGTAAGGCAAGGAAAGCATGTCATGGATACGTAAGGACTCAGGAGGTCGTTGTTTGTGGACAGCTTACATCTTTCTTCTACGGTATCTCCTTGAAAAGATAGTGATTGTGTAATTGTGTACACACCCCACTGTTCCCCTTTGTCTTTGAACTATCTGCAACATTTAAGGAGTCCTGGCCCGTTTTTCACTGATACACAGATTGGCAGCACACTATAAGAACTGCCTTAATGGCTGACTCTTGGCCGACCTTGTGTTCTGAACTTTGCTGTAGAGCTTCAATCGTGGCTCGTCAATTTCTATGTTAATGAACACTAGGGGCGATGGGGAGGGACACGGAGGAGGCAGAGAGGAATCGCACACTAGGAATTTTCTTTGGTACATTTGTGCAACATGAAACATAAACTTGAAATAATGATCAACAATAAACGATTGTTGTTTAAAATGTTAACTATTAGGGAATGCATAAAAATTACATAAAACATAAAAAATTACATTACATAAAATAGTTCTTATAGGGGATTCACATTGAAATAATAATAGCGTGAATGTTTATTATTAAGATAAGATAAGATGATTTAAGATAATACTTTATTGATCTCACAATGGAGAAATGTACTTGTTACAACAGCTCTTAAGATAGGATCACAAAGTGGGCATGCAAAAAGTCAGGAAATGTGCCATCAAGAAGAAAAATAAGTTTGCAAATAGGTAATAATAATAAATGGAGTTGAGTATTAGGCAGTATTTATGATTTTTTTTTAAAGGATATAATTGGTAATGCTTTCCAATTTTCCAAAGCTGCTTAATAATAAAATATGCCCCTGTGGTCACAATACTAAACAAAATACAAAACAAAATGCTAGTGCCCCAAAGTAAACAAAGCAGTGCACTGTCACGTGTGGGCCGTGTGTGGGCCATGAGCTTGTTTAGTGGTTTCACTTTGACTACCACAGAGCCGCCATTGAGGCTCGTATTTGGTCTGTTCCCGGACAACTTTATGTTTTTACATGATGGAAATTTTACGCATTTGTCTGAACTGCACTGAAGCTACAGTATACCTGGATTTTTGCACACAGCGTAGTTGTCTTCAGAACCCTATACAAGCCCAAGCTGATTTCATGTTTGTTTTTTGGATTATGAAATGTAGCCTCTGAGCGACTTCACTCTCGCGGTAAGTGACGATGACGCACATGAGCTCTGTTTGAGTGTGCGCACAGACGGTGGTTATAAAATAGAATATGGACTAAAACTCCTGAGATTTGAGCATCATTGTTACACCCCTATCACTTATTGTGTTAAGAAATGCCAGCTAAAATTTATCTGAGAGCCCGATGCAGTCATCAAAACAGCCACATCGCTCGCAGGTTGACCCCTGACCCCTGCATTATAACAAAGGACATAATGCATTTTACATTATACCATTTACGTCTTGAGCTGTACTGCTATGTCCAATCCACCGTTTTAATATTTCAAGTGGCCATTTCCCAGTAGTATTTGTCTTTTCCTATCACCCTCAGCTACGATGTATTTTTCATCAGTCCAACAGTGCACATTGCTCACACTTCAAGGAAAAGCAGTCTGTGGATTCCACCATGGCACCGTGTCTGTATTTCTTTGGAAAATGCTGATCCGGCTCCAACCTTTTGATGAAAAAGAGAACCCTCGATGGGTAATCATCAGGAATGTCCCCTGACGACTTGCCTTTGGATTGGCTGCTTGATGTATAATTCAAGGTTGGACAAGAGGGCGGTAATGAGACTGACTAATGATGTTGATGAGTGGATGATAAGTTTATAATGTACACAGCTTTGACTTGACATCTTTGGTGAGATTGGACAACTGTATCGTATGCATTACAATAGAAGCATATTTTTGTGCTGGGATATTCCTAATCCAATCATTGGGCCTCATTCACGAAACAAACTTACGTGCAAATTTGTTCTCAAGGCCGACTTAAGAACATTTCTGGCATTCATAACGTTTGTTCTTAGCTGAAAGAGTTCTCCTGGAAGAACAAATCCTAAGAACAGTCAGGAGGGCTCTTACTCACAAAAAAATCTGCAGTTTTAGAATATTATCACAGTCAAAATGGACCCAAAAATTCTAAGTCTGTCACAGCATGAGTAACATTTTTCCAACAAAATATTTCACTTAATAATATATTTTTTGAGAGAATGAAAGTGATCAGAGGTGGTATAGAGCAGAGATAGTTAGTGTAGACTTTCACAGCTGAGGGCTGCAGCTCGTTAGTTGCTGCTCTGAGTCACACCTGTCGTAATCAGAGGAGAGATCAAGAGTCCTGCCTCATGCTCTGGTCATGCCCATATATGGAAGTTTAGAGGGTGTGTCTTTGAATTTACATAGTCAATATAATGTAAATGTATGTAAATGTAAAAAGTATATTCATGTCCGTATTAAGCTTTATTAATTATAGTATGCCATCAAAGCATTACTCCAACTCAATTCTGTTTTTTATCCATTT
>OMNZ01045925.1:0-14580 GCA_900303255.1 Lesueurigobius sanzi | reverse complement strand
TTTGCATTTTTGGTCATGTAATAAATGTTTTTGCAGATTAGGCTCCAGAAGTCGGCATCGGGAGCAATCGAGAGGTCCCTTTCCCATTTGGATATTGGTAGACATATTGCTTGAAGTGGTTTTGATATTATTTTGTAAATTTTAGAGAGTAGTTTTTTGGTAGAAGAGATGTTGATTAGCTCTGATATTGCTGATGGAAGTTGTAAGTTTGCAGATCTAATGTTTATTGTTGATGTTACTGAGGATTTAAGCTGGAGATATTTCAGAAATTGATTGCTCCCGATGCCGAACTCCTGGGCCAAGAGAGGAAATTGAACTAAAGTATTGGATTTGAAAATATGGTTTAAGTGAGTGATACCCTTTTCAGCCCATGTGTGGAAGTGAACTGTTTTTTTGTTACTTAGAAAATCAGGCTTATTCCAAATTGGGGTGGAGAAAGATGGTGAAAGTGTGGAATTAGTAATTTGGTGGAATTCCCACCAGGCTGTCAGAGCAGAGGATATTGCTACTGCTTTGAAACATGAATGTCGTTTGATGGTTTGTGTGAGAAAGGGTATGTCCGATATGTTAATGTCTTTGCATAATGATTGTTCTATGTCTAACCAAGTAGTGTCTGATTTGGTGGGGTGGGTCCATTTATATATGTATTGTAGTTGGTTTGCCAGAGAGTAAAACTGAAAATTTGGTGCATCTAGACCTCCTTGTACTTTATTTTTTTGAAGAGTGGCCAGTTTTATTCTTGGCGTTTTATTTTTCCAGTAAAATCGGGTGATGATTGAATCTAGTGACTTAAACCAGGTTGAATTTGGGTGGTTTGGAATCATTGAGAATAAATAGTTTATTTTGGGAAGGATTGTCATTTTTATTTCTGCTATTCTGCCTGAAATGGAAAGTGGTAAATTGATCCAGCGAATGAGGTCATCTTCTATTGTTTTTAATAAAGGTGTGAAGTTAAGAGCACTCAGCTCTGACAGCCTGGCGGAGATCTTGACGCTCAAATAAGTGATGTAATCTTTACATAGGGGAATAGGTGATTGCTGAGCTGCTGCATCCCATTTGGTGTTATGTAGAGGAAGAATGGTTGATTTATTCCAGTTTATTGTGTAATCTGAGATTTGTGAAAATGATTGTATAGTTTTTATTACTTCTTGAATTGATATATGTGGGTTTTGTATGAAAAGTAAAATATCATCTGCATAGAGAGAGATCTTGTGAGCTTGAGTAGATTCAATACCCTTGATGAGTGGGTTCTGATGGATTGCTGCTGCTAGGGGTTCGATAAAGATGGTGAATAAGGATGGAGAGAGTTGTAGTAATTCCTATTGTCCCTCTTGACTGTAAAGTGAGAAATTCACTATTATTGAGCAGTTAGTATCATTAGGAGTTTCAGTTTGACATTTATTGACATCAGCAACAACATCCAACATGACCTCAGGCATTATAGCCACTGTTAGAATGCTGATAATGACTACTTCAAGTCTTTAAAAGTCAAGATGCAGGCAGAAGTTGACCAGCTAATTTTTTCATAACCAATCCTTTTCACATTTTCCTGAGAGTATATGTAATTTGATTCCTCTATATCCACATGTGTTGAAATTGATATGTATTCTACAAAATAGTGCTGTATGGGTTTACACATGACAAAAAAATGTCCCAGTCGTACCCTCTGACCTATCGTCGTCCCATTGTTACAAATATGGTATATTAAAAATTGGCTTAGTATAAAAATAGATGATTGATTAGTTTGTTTGTTTTTTTCAATTATAAAAAAAAACAGAAAGAAAGGCAAAAACAAGCCATTTAGATTTTTTTTCTTTACATACTACCTACAGTTTGCTCAAGTGGATCAATATTCTGTCTCTGGATGGAATTGAGTGCATTTAAGCATTAATATCATACAGTATGGATGTGACTACTTCATGAGTCTCGACTGGCTTATCTGGTCAATAGACAGATACAAGTGTGGTTGCGGTCTCATTGGGTATAATGCATGCTTCAGATCGACCCAGAGCAGTCTCAACCGGTGATTTGGGCTAACATTGCTGCAGTCATTTGCTGTTCCCTTTATCAGTGTCCCACTGAGCCATAATGGGAGTGAAGGTGATAGTATGACCATGTTTTCGGGTCATGAGCGGACCTTTCTTCTGTAAATATGAAAGTGGTCATTCCTTGGTTTGAAATGATCAAACTGAAAAACGGCAATTTGACAGCACCAGTTGCTCCGTCTCTGTAAAGGTTTGAAATGAGGATGCTTGCTTTATGAGTGTCAAAAATCCCAAAATGTTATCAATATGTCGCTTCTGAGATTAGGTGAAAATAAAATATACCTAACCTGTGCTTTTCAAACATTTTCTGGGGAACCTCATAAGCGATGATATTATTTATTATTTCTCCCGACCCGAGAAATGTAATGGATCGAGAAAAACATTCAATTTCATTTTGAAAAAAGACAGTAAAAGCATCAGCATCTGAACTCTATGAACGCATCCAAGGACATCAATTTGTGCTCAAGTGCTCAGTATGTTGTTCATTCTGAAACCAGAAAATAATAAAGCACATTGGCCAAATGAATGGTGCACTTTTTCCAAGGATATCAGACCAAGAATGAACACGTTGCAATCAGAGAATGAATAATGTCTCTAAAATCATTATTTAAGTGCTGCGTGAAACCTTTAACCCTTGTGTAATATTTTTAAAACCTTGCCTTGTGGTAAACATTTCAGTATGGATTTTTTTTTTCGTACTGCATGTTGTTGCATTACTGTCTGCCATATTTCTGATACAGATGCGTCGATCAGCTCTGGCTGCTGTGAGATCAGCCATATGTTTGCGCGTACTGTATATAGCACATGTCATTTAACAGCATCACCTTTGACCTTCAGAGCTCTTTGTGATGAACGAGAGCCAGTGGCTTTGAGTTTAATTAAAAAACGTGACGGAATATGTCTGTAAACTAAACCTCTAAAACAAACGTAACAAAAACACGAGGGGGGGAGAGAGAAGAAGAAGAGTGGGTCATTATGCATGAAGGCGACGCAAGATAATCTGGTTTCCGCTTTGGACTGTGGTGCAGATGGTGAAGGATGGAGGGTATCAACAGGACAGCGGGCTATAGGCAGATATACCACACCCCCATGATAAGCCCTACTGTACCACATAGCAGCAGCAGGTCCAGCCAGCCGGCCACACGCACCAGAGTAAATAAATGGGAAACAGCATCAAGCTGACACTCATTCTCTCAACAGTATACACTTCTGTAGGGCTTTACAGTTTGGGTATATATTATTTTGCTTTTTTCCTCTGTCAAGTATAGCAATTGCAATTAGATTATCTTTAAAATGAAGGTTCTATTCACAATGCACATGCATTTTAAACATGTCCAGGAGCATTTGCATCCTGTATTAATAGTTGAACAGGGTTTTTGCGGCATGTGCTGGCCTTGTGCCTACACCGGCGTCACTGTAGCGCACCGTATAGTGCAGGATTAGGCAGGTTACAGTCAGCAGTCAGGCACATTGGATCAGTGAGGGAATCAAACTACTAACCCATTAGTTTGGGATCAGATAAGCACAACTGTTGCCCCACAAACTAAAAGATAGATTAGTCGTTGACTTTGATTCTTTAGTGTAATGCTTGTTGCTCTATATTAAGATAATTCACTGCTCAGTTAAAGATGACTTTTGCCCTGCCTCACAGCGATTTCCATGTTGACTAATTAGATGCATATTCCTCCAGTTCCTATTTTCCAGCACGCCCTCCGACATGCTTCAGGCAATCATTGAGCCCGTTTTTTTAAATTTTACCTACAGGCATACTACACTGATTGCTTTGACATTTGCTGAATCCATGTTACTGAACTCAGCAGCTTTTGTCCCAGTGCTCACCTTCTTCATTTGAGATTACATGTAATTATCATCACTTTGCATTCTGCATTCCCCGGGCCGCAACATTTGGCTGGAACTCTTCAGACAAAACCTCCCTCTTTTCTGAAATGGACCCTAAAAGCTGCTATAGCCTATTATTAGACATAAAACTAAGAAAAGATGGCATACATGGCCTGGGCAGTCACAGAATGAGAGGCAGACAGAGGGAACCGAGGATTAACTTCTCATCCAGACTTTGCCGTTGCATAGATTGTAAGTAGCTTATTGCACAAAGCAGCCCAGCATGTAACCGGGCGCTTTTGCATGATTTGTTTGGGGAGTTTTTCGGTTTTGTTGTACCTCTCTGACCTCAAACTGGCAACTAAGAGCTTTGTACTCAAAATAGATCAAAGTAGGGAAATGCAGTGACAGCTTGCACGTTTTCTCCAAACTCCGCCATTCTCTTTCACCACATCTGTAGTCAAACATAGTCAAATGAAAGGTACAGTATGTGGTCATACAAATGTAGACATATGCAACACAGTTTTATATTTTATTCATATAGGTATTTGTGCCTCACTTTCAGCAGTGAGGTTGTTTACATATGAACTTGGCACCACAACAATGTTTGTATTGTACACTGCATAATTTAAAGCACATACCCATAATATTTACATAGATTTGCCTTAAAAAAAAAAAAATGTTATTATTATTCCAAACAGGAGGTCGAAGGGTACAGCTGGTGAAGTTTATTGGTTTATTTAGTTTCAATAAAATATAAAATGTTGCTGGACTCTTAGTGGGGAAGGAATCAGCCGAGTATGGGCCTGTGATCAGGATCATGAGAAGGAGTGCATGTGGCACATGGTACGTTCGAACCAGAGGCAAAGTTCATCTTAATTCATTGAGAATGCTCTTCAGGTTACAATCTCACTGGCTGCTAATAGATTTTTTAAAGTCGTGAGATGACACAAACAGCATTTTGGTGGTGGATGGCATTTAACCATAGTTAAAATCAACCCAAATAGAACTTCCAAAGCTAACTGCTCATTAATCTGACTTTTCTCGCTTTTTTTTTTTTACTGTCAGAGGCAACAGGGATTACTACAACTACACAAAAATACAGCCACATCTTAAAGCTTAGAAACAGCCATATTAGCTGGTATGTTGCCTGAAATACTCACGAGTTGTAACACAATGCAATATAAAAAGTCTTCTTGCAACTGAAAGGTAGACTGTAAATGTTTGAAACTTTCTGTGTGTAGAAGTGATGCTGACCAAAAGGCAATTTGGTATAACTATGCAATTTAGAACTTTTAGATACTGTGGGCAGAAACAGGGATGGTCCATGAAAAGCTGACCGTTATCCGCTGATATGGTGCTTGTTGTGCCGTGTTTCCCTGGATATTAGCTGCGTTGCGTCAGGGATCATGGGCGCATGTGTTTGTGTTTGAGAGTGGCACCTAGGGTGACGGTATTTTGTCCAGACAGTTATTTAATTCTTGTGTGCATACAAGGATAGCCTGTACTTCCTTTTGCCTTGATTTTTGGCTTGAGCAACAGGTGGATATTATGCGCCTCTGTTCCTCCCTATCATGGCTCTGTTGCTGATGCCGCTGCACCTGTGGACCACTTGAATATGACATGCACTGCACACAGCTGTTACGCTCATAGTGTCAACTCAGCTCAAGCACAACATGATAGTGGTTTGCAGGTGAACCAAAGGAGTGCTACCACCTCCTTGCATTACCACCTTTATAATAAAATAAATCAACATCCTATTTATATCCTAAATTCATTTTCTTCATCAAGTTCAGCAAGTATTGGATTTGGGCTAATGACACCAAGGCGTACCACTGAAGTCAGCATTCAAGCTGCCTTTCAAGTACGCAACAAAACAAAAGTGCATGTACCAATTTTGTATTTGTTTATGTATGTATTTTATATGTTTAAATATAAGATGCAGTGGTTTTATTTTAGCACAAAATTAAGCTTCAAAATACAGTATCAATGAACTCCAAAGACAGATAATAGTTTTATTCTTATCAAAATATATAATATATATATAATAATATTCCTTAATGTGCCTAACAGAATTTTTATTTCATGTGTGGTCACACATACATCTTTACCCTTATACCCCAATATATCTGTTTATTTTGTGGACCTCAAAGCTCTATCCCAATAAGTGGGGTGGACACAGCTGCCCAGGGGCTGGCTGACAGAGATGTGGCTAACAATAGCATTTCCAACCACGCAATGCCAATGGCAGTATGGATGAGAATTTTACTTACCTAGATACAACAAGAGGCAGAATCAACATTTTTAACATGCGCATCAGTAGCTCTCCGGGAAACTGGAAGTACTTCACTTCCTGCAAATGAAAAAGAAACAATTGTTAAGTTATTGTGTATTAAATTAATAAAGTATTATTTGGAACATGGGGGATTGGAAGCTGATCTTCCCTTTTCAATTATAAAGATATTATGGTTCATTCATGATTATTACATCCCTAGCAACAATTAAACTTCTTTTCTGCATGAAAAGTTTGATTTATAGAGGGTATGCAGATAGTATTATTGCAGATAGCTTAATTTGACATACAATGCTAACATCCTAGGCTGTTTCCTATCCTTATTCCTATGGGGCGTTCCCGGTGTCTCATTGAAATATGAACTTAAATAGTACGTGGCAGAAAGCATGCAGATATAGACCGTGAAAAAGATAGACCCATTCCCTATTTTATTTGTGCCTAATTCTAAATATGGAAGCAAACTCCAATAACATGGCTAAACGGCTAGTATGGATGGGCTTCTTTCCGCCCGTGCTGAAAGCCATGGTGGCGTCACTCATCTTCAGTCCAATGTGTGCACAGTTTATAGATGCAGATGGCACTTACAATGTGTTCAAAACGTTGATGTAAATACTTCACCGGAGGAGACGTTTGTGTTTATAAATGTACTCTATCAGCTTTAAACTTTTATGTTTTTCAATCTGTGTTCTCATACACAAAATTAACAATATGAATATTTATTAAAGACCTAGCGGATAAATCTGTAATCATCATGCACATTTGTGGATGCAATTATGAAAACCCCTCACTTAATTGTGGTTAATTGTGCACAGTGGTTAACTATTGATTGGGTTTGGGATGTTTGAATTCAAATTAAGGACATTTTGCTCTTGTTCTTTCCATTTGGCACATAGACCTGAGTCATATGCGCAAACTTTACACACAAACAACCTGAACCCATCTACCCATTTATCCAGCACTCGTTTAAAGAGTGGTGTGCAGTGCCGCTGATGACAACAGGTGAACGAGTTGTACATAGAAAGATGATGACGTTCGATGAAGTGAATGCTCTAATGCAGGGGTCGGGAACCTTTTTAGCTGAAAGAGCCAAAAAAGTCACATATCAACATTTATTTCTGTGAGAGCCATACAATATTTTATTATTTTACTTGAATAACTAAATGCGTGGATTTTTAAACAAGATCAACAACTTTAGAGCAATAAGTCTCTCTTTAGCAACACTGTTATACTGGAGTTATCCAATACATAAAACAGTTCTTACTAGGGGTGTAACCATGCATTTAGTTATGGAATAATACATATTTATTATTAGGCAGTATTTATGATCTCTTTTTAAGGATAAATTGGTAATGCTTCCCAATTTTCCAAAGCTGCTTAATGATAAAATATGCCCCTGTGGTCACAATACTAAACAAAATACAAAACAAATGCATGTGCCCCAATGTGACCAGCTTTATATTTTTACATGTTGGAAAAAAATATTTTTTAACATGATTGGACAATGCACACGTGGAGAAGATTATGACCAACATTGTATTTTATGCATTGGACCAATGCACAATGCATTGTTTCACCCCTATTAATTATTGTGTTTAGAAATGCAGCGAAGATTTATCTGAGAGCCGCATGCAGTCATTAAAAGAGCCACATCTGGCTCCCGAGCCATAGGTTCCCTACCCCTGCTCTAATGCATCTATTTTAGAAGAAAAAGGGCCACCTTTTTATTTTACTGACGTGTGTGTGGTCACTTTGTTTTCACTGAAACAAAAACCCAGTTGGTCAAGTGCTAGTCATTTCCTGGGTGCTGTTGTAGTTTCATTCTGTCAATGGGACATTTCTCATCCCCTGCCTCCCGCTGCCACCTGCACACAGCTCTTAACGCGCCTCATTTCCTTTTGCAGGGGAGCTCTCAACGTGAACTTGATCACCAAATGTCTCCTGGTAGACTCCATTGTTTCCGCTGTGCCATTCTCTGTTTTTCCAAACAGGTGATATGTGCTGTAATAACACTAACTTTAGTGGGCATTAGTGAAAAGTACAGCTGTAGCCTTTTCTGACCCAAGAGATTCTTCAATGTTTTTGCAGATAAAGATTGAATCAATTCAAAAACTGAAATGCGAATAAAAATACAGCTCACATAAAACAACTGTGGCTCCATCAAATCATTTGTATTTTATGTTGTATTCTTAGCACCCATGTATTGTATTCTTGAGACCACAAAATATACATAATTGAATTACATTAAACTGTGTACTTAATTATTTAGTTAACTGACCTTTTGTGCATTAACCTTATGTATGTCATTATTTATAAGGAGAGTAGAATGAAAAAGCTAATTTTCAATCTGTCACTGACAGAGGGCAAACTAATTTGATTTATGTATTGCAAATGTTAAAATCAAAATTGATCTTCACTATTACTCCCTTTTATCAGCAACATCGGCTGCCGTGACTTTCTATTCTGTGAATTATATAAGTATGTAACACGAACGGTATGTTGTTGACTTAATGTCTCTGTGGGTGATAATCTCCCTGACTGCAATCGCTTTCAATGGACTGCCACAATTCATCCATCAGGCTATATGTAATTTCACCATGTGAAGAGCTGCAATAATGGGGGGAAAGAAAACAGCAGAGAAAAATAAAGATCTTCTGTATAGCTAAGGCAGATTATTATTATTTTTTTTTCAGACCTAATAATTGTACCACAGGGGGTAAAGCAGATTTTGAATAATATAGGTCTGTTCAGCATTTACATAGTGGGTATCATTCAACTCATTGAAAGACAGTGGGAAACTTGATTACTGTGTACATGCTGTGATTTTTTAAGTGCAAAATGCAAAATGGGGGGGATTTGAAGCAGTGAGTCATGAACCATGATACTCCTTGTGCTAGTCCTGTTTTATATGGCTTTTCAAGCTGCCCTCTGCAAAACCAATGCCAAATGAATATACAAATTATGTTTTCGTGCCAATCTCAGATGAGAAAATTGGAAAAATTCAATGGTTGTACAACAGCAAATATTTTACAGCACATATGGAAAATTCATATCAACAAATATCCATTTTTTTTTGTATTTGTATTTTATATTTCTATTCTGGCATATATGGCAAAATGAATACTGATGAGGTCCATCCATCCAAAAAAGTGGACCCCTGCACATAGACTGAGGCAGTTGGGGGGTATTGGGGTACTTTTTTCACTGACCTGCTCTGATAGCTGTTTGCCCCTGAGAAAGAACCCCAGCAGGCAGCCGATGACCACAGCCAGCACGGACAGGATGAGTAGCCCGTTCTGCTTGCACACATTCTTCACCCTTCCCCAAACTTCATCCAGAGCCACCGCCATCCTCTCCGACCTCCTGCCTCCGCCTGTCCTCCGTGTGGCTTGTTCTGGTTCCGGACTACGACTTGACCACACCAGGCCTAACCAGAACTAAGCCCCTGTCCGCTTCCGATTATTCAGCCATAGAGATAAAATGCGTAGGCCAAAGCGGTATGGGATTGGGTGGGTTTTGAAGGGCACGGTTAGGCACTGGGATGGGGCAGATTGTGATACAAAGGAAGGGTTTTAAAATTGGAAGAAAAAAAATGAAACAAAGTAAAAGAGATATTCCCAAAGTAGAGCAGTTTTTTTTGCGTATCCTTGTCTGTGTTGCGTCTTTGGTTATTCCACCTGCACTTGTCATCCAATCTCAGTCAGTCTGCCTCAATGACCATCAGTCACCAACCTCTAATCCAATGCCCCATTCCCCTCCTCCCCTCATGCAGTTTTTCCAGTGGCCAAAAGGGGGCTCTACCGACAGCTGGCGATACTGTCATCAGGGTTAATACTGCGATCCTATTAGGGCAGCGCTGCACGACTCTAGGCAGGATTAGAGAGCTCTCTGAACAATTGGACGCCGGATTGTTGCTGCCCAATGAAACAAAAGTAAAGAAGCAGGGGAAAAATTGCAGAAGTGGCGTGCCACAAACAGAACGAACCTGGCAAACAATCTAGCATGACCTGCATTTTCAGTGGTCTTACATTTACGCTGCTGTCTAACCAGATGATTACCTACCAATCATAATTTGTTTGTCCTCATGTGAACGCTCTTTAGTTTGTTTGGTAGCGTAAAAGCCAAGGCCTCTTGCTCTCATGTGTTGTTCCCTGTTACATTTTCTGATTTATACAATTCTGCTCAAAGTAAAAGTACTGACAGTCTGTGTCAGTAAAATAAAGTCCAACTTTAAGCCCCAGTCACTTAAAATTGAGTCCAATTCACAAGCCCAGCCCATTTAAATGCACATTTTGTTTACTATTTTCCCCTAGCATTGCCTGCTCAATGACCCCTCCTATGGATTATCGGTGCATTTATTACCTTTTAACTTAAAACCATAATTTAAAAGCTTGTTTATAAAACAATATATTTATGGTACACTCAGATGCCAAGGAGTTGAAAACTAAATCGGTCAAGTTCTAAGCTGGATCCAAAATAGACAACTGGGTCCTTAAGCCAAAACCGGCATCACCGTATGCCATGATAATAGCATAGCGCAGTGCAGCCTCACTCTTTTATAGATCATGCTGTACTATATGGCCTAAATTAAGCAATTTTGTTTTAATTTAGAATCAAAACTTTGTCCACATGGCTAATTTGCATAAACTCCGTGGAGGAGTGGACCTCCCTGTGTATTAAAGCTGCTCTGAACCAACAGACAGGATTTGGTGGATCATTTGACTAGAGCATTTTTATATAGGCAGAGGACTATGTGTTGCAGATGTGAGTCTGAAACTGCTGTTTATTATTGTCTGTTTTCATTGTAGCTTCATATCTTTATGGTGGTTCATGTTGGAACTTGAGTCAGTAATGGTTGTGTGTTTTATAATGTGCTGTTTATTGAGCACAGCAGCATTTTGACTGATGTGCAGTCACCCAGATTATGAATATACATGTCCTGATGAAAACCTATTTAGTCAGTGGTGTGCAGTAGGATACAGAGCGTTTTCTGTAGTCTGGACTGTGGATGTTGTAGTTTTTATTCAGCAGCTGTTGGTGATGTACCTTTCTCTGCCCTTTCCGATGTTGGGTGAGGATGGTGGGATTGTAAAAATGCAGATGCAGCTCCTGTTCCTAAGTGCATCGGGGCGTTATGGTTGACCTGACGTGGCTCTCAAAGTTAAAGGAACAGCAGCTCGGATCAGGAACCAGGAGCTATAATTTGATTATTTCAAATCCAGCCCAAGTCCAGCTCTGGGTTCTTTAGCCTGAAACTCAAGTCAAGTCACAAGTCAGTGCCCTCAGAAATCCGCATGTAGGAATCAAGTACCGAGTATGTGGGTAAATTTGTTGGAAAGAAGTTAATAGCGGTGGTTTCTGGTGGGCGTTGTGATAATATACTGTATTGCAATCTGACTGTGTGACCATTTGCCAATTTGGACAGATTGTTATATTGTGATTCACTGTATTTTGGTTTAAAGCAGCTGTATATGCTCACATACTTGTTCTACTTCCCCCACCGAAGTCAGCCTGCATCATGCTCTGAGTAAGTGAAAGGTGGATTTAACAAACCACATTTCTTGTGTAAACTCTCAGAAGAAGATTCAGTTATACTGTAAGTAATGATTTTCCCACATGGATTGGCTACATGGGTAAAAAACATCCTTGACTTTGACTACTGCACACATTCATTGTGGCATGATTTCACTGAGTTTCTGCAATGTGCCTCCATCCTGAGCTGCATCACTTTTTTCTGTATTGATGATCAGAGCTGGACCGCTGCATGCATTCATGCTCCCTGAGTCAATTTTCACAGATCGAGCACAACAATGAAACCTATTATCTTGGAATATGTCTGTGCTGTTGGGTAGGAAGAAAACACTTGAATGGAATAACCTTTTCATGCGGTTGTGGCTGAGGTAGTCGGTTGAGCCCTTTGCACATGTAATGAAAACATATCCATGAGGTGAGCTTAGCAGGGAGAGTAGCAATACAATAGTACACTGAATTATTGAAGTATAATTTTGCTTGTGTCACCTATATTTCAAGCCAAATAATTGTTTGAAAGTTAAGTTTCAAGGCAAAGACTCAAATAATGTAATTTGTTATTCCTGAGGCTAAGCTGCAAGACATAAATTAGTCGGTATAGCTCTGCATGAGAGAAGATCAAGAAAAGTGTCCAGGCTGTGCAGACTAAAAAGAATTTCAAATAGTTTACAAGAGCATGTTTAATGTGCTATCAGCTGCATTGACTTTAATATTTTAACCTGGAGAATCAGAACCAGAATAGAATGTATTGCCATTGTCAAAGTCAGAGGTGCTCAAAGTGTGGCCCGGGGGCCAAATGCGGCCCTCTGAGCTGGAATTAATGTTCAAAGCCTGATTAAATGTATGGTTGCCCTGCTGAAATCTCTGTTAAATACCTCCAATTGAATGTTTCACTGTATTGACCACTGTCTGAGGCCCTCCACGCTGTATATAACAAATGTTTGGACACCCCTGACCTAACTCCTCCCTTTCAAAACTGCAAGCTGTGCTTTTTTTTGTCGATTTATGTAAGCTTTTAATGAATTCCTTCTAAATGTTGCCTTATTGTACCGTCATGTGTATTGTCAGTTTGCTCTGTCATGGGTCAAGACTCTGCAGTCTTCTTCCTGATGGAAGGACTGAAGAAACTCAGTTGTGCGTGTGAATTTCCCTCTGAGACAACCTTGTCTGAAGAAATCGAAAATCTGGGCTGTAATTAGGCCCAGTGTTGGTAGCATACACAAAGGGAGTCCAACCATCTGAAGGAAAGCTACATTCATCCACCAGGGTGTCAATAAGCTGAACTCTCCTCTTCTCTCCTTCAGCTGCCCCCTCTTGTGCACTTTTTGATCTGGCTCTAAATGTTAATTTTAGAGCCAGTTTTGATAAAAATGTATAATGGACCCGGCAAATTGAACATGTTTTGTCCATAATAGCAACGCTATTATCATGATGAAAATGCTTGAGATGAGTGGCCTGTGCAGAGCAAGTCAAGGTTGGAATTTTAATGATTTAGAACGGCACCAGGAGCCTTTATCAAAGGCCTGTTTCATCCCGTGTTTAGATGTGAGATAAGCCCTACAGCCGTTATTATTATTCCTTTCTCGACTCCACTCATTATTCAGGTGGACATGGCACAAAAAAATACGTGTTGTTTAATTAGTTATGGAGCCTTGGATAATAACGCTAATGTAAATGGGTGTGAGAGGAAGTGTTCATGGGATAATCATTAGAAATAAAAAGCAAGAGCAAACAACCTTTAGCTTTAACAACAATACAATGTGCTCTCCAGGTTTCAGGCTGTTAAATTGAAATGCTTGTAAATGAAACAGTCTGTCACTGTCTAAATATTTTTGTCATTGCTTACTTTTTCTGTGATTTTGATTTTCTTTTTGTACTCCCTTGCTTGATGTACTTATATTATTAATTTATGGGGAATACAAGTTACACCCTGAGGAAGTAATTGCTTGTAGATTAATCCCTCTCATATTATTGAACCTCTCCCCTTTTACACTGTGTAAACCATGTCTTGATCAGAAAAACACTCCTAAATACATTCGCAAAGCATAAAATCAGGTGGCCCCTCCTTTATAAGCCCAAGTACTGTACATATACTGCAGTTTGAGAACCACCGCTCTATAGAAATGCTCTGCTTTGTAGAAATGTCAGCCTGTGTAATGACGTGTAATGATGTGTAATGATGTGTAATGACAGTGAAGTCATGAAGTTCATTTAGTAATTACAGTAATTTTTATAATTGCTTTTTTATAAACACTTTTCTCTTCACTTCGCACAGCCTTCATGGGGAAAATTATTATAACATACATTGTCAGAACAACTTAAACGCATTTTCTCCAAACACGGGGTTAGTACGTCACTGAAGCCCTTCAACACCTTACGCTCCCGGCTGGTACACCCTAAGGACAAAATCCCTAAGGGCAGGAAGGCAGGGGTGGTTTACGGCATTACATGCGGAACAGAGGGGTGTAACAGGATGTACATTGGAGAAACAGCTCAACCCCTGGAGAAGCGCCTCTCCCAACACCGGCGAAAAACATCTTCAGGCCCGACCTCAGCAGTGTATCTGCACATGGAGGAGACAGGCCACTCTTTTGAGGACAGGGACCCATGCCTGTTAGACAAAGAGCAGCGGTGGTTTGAGAGAGGGGTCATATATGAGAGATCAAAGCGCCCGGCCATCAACAGACGAGGAGGACTCAGGTTCCAGCTGTCTAACAAATGGGACAGAGCCGTCCAAAGGATGCCCCAGACATGACCTAGACCCGGGTCATGTCTGGGGACACCGCCAGTGATGTCGTCTGACGTCACTGGAACTGCACCATCCACGCCCACCACGTCTATATCAGGTGGGCGTGTCAGCCACGGACAATTGCCCTG